>PHNY01093827.1:6260-20802 GCA_003724115.2 Anethum foeniculum
CGAGAGTTTGAAAGTCTAAAATCATGTCTGGTCTCTCAAGGGATCGAACACCTTAAGTCTCAACCTTACACAGCTCGGTGTGTGGCTTTTGGTGAAAGGAAACACGACCATAATATTCAAACTAACCGCATATTATTGCACAAGGCTCATCTTCCTTACGTGTTTTGGTCATTTTCTTGTGGTCAAGGTACTTACTGAATTAACTGACTGCGCACACTTAAGCACCATCAAGATGACCATTTCTTGGTCCATTTGAAAAATTCTCAAGCAGTGATGAAATTATTTCCTTTAAATAAGCCTTTTGTCGAGTTAGTCAAGAAGTTAATTCAAAAAGTTACTCCAGAACAAATGTGTATAGCCTTTTGAAAAAATGCATGTGTAGTCTGGATAAATCTCATTTTGTTTTTCCAGTTCCCTACATAGTTTCAGTAAAGCCCGTCTACCCTTTTTATGAATTGATTTGTATAAATATATTGGCCAAGCATGTCAACAGTGCTTCTTCACTCCATGAAACTTTATATGTTAGAGAGGAAATTTGTTGCAAATTTGTTCTCCAAATTTGTTGCAAATTTGTTCTCCAAATTTGTTGATTTGTATAAATAGACTGGCCAAGCATGTCAACACTTTTCTCTAATAAATTTCCATGTTCTCCAAATCTGTTGCAAATAAATTTCCCTGAAAAAAAGGGGAATCAAGCTTTTTCGGTTGGATGAGTTAATAGATTGTTGCTTCTCTTACGGAATCAGTAAGCAAATTTCAGTAGAACGAGGTTAAAATATGTACTAACCTGAAAATATTTGACACAGGACAAGTCAGTAAATCTATAAAGTAATTAATGTGAGTAGAAAATTAAGGGTAAAAAAACGAGGAAAGGTAAAGAAATTAATGTATAAATAGCATGAGCCGGGTCCCTTAGAGTGATGATGCACCTCACAACTGGACCCTCTTCTTCATATTATTAACTTCCTAGAACTAAATATCCCATTCTATATACCCCCCACCCGATTACTACACATCCAACTGCAATTCCATTACAAGCTCCATCAGCAGGTCATTTGTCAGCAACCTCTCAATTGTCGTACCTATCATCTCTACTGAATTTCTTAGATCACCCCAATCTTACACCTTTTCAGTTGCCTTCTCTGACATACTCTCGATGATCATTGCGTCTTGGATAGCCAGAAGCTTATGAAGCTCATTCCTCAATTTACGTTTTGGCCACTTCATACCAAATTCAGCTGTCATTGGCTTCACCCATGGACATAGATTCATGCATGACAGTGAAATCTCTGAAACTGCTGNCGGTGCAGATGTCTCATCACAATACTTCTTCTCAAGGTTGTAAAAGACCCACGCCCAAGAGGGAGCTTCGGACCTTTAAAATTTTGCTTGAATATATCCGCGTCCATATCCTAAAGACCACTTTCAATTAACACATCAGCAATGTAGAAAGATTCCCAGCACTCAGATACAACTAGATCGTTTGCATCTACTGCTAGGCTCAATTCTTCACCAGCAAAATTGGTTTCGATGTGCATAGGTACATCGAAATTTGTCTTTGATCCCCTTCTTAAAAGAGAGAGCTGCTTTCGAAGATCTAGAAAAAGCAAGAATCAAGAATAATTAGAATGGAGATACAAGTCTCTAACACCTGAGGAAACAAATTAGTTCGGCAACTCAAACAGCCCAAGCCACATGAATATTTATCATTACTCTGATAAGAAGAAAATATACAAATTTCCACAGGTAGGCAAAGGGTGGCGTTCTCAACACATCTTATATAGAACCACGCTACATAATTGAGCAACAACTCCTATTGGGAATCGAATCTACAACTACCTGCTAGTAGAAAATATCGCTACTACTTAGTCAAGCCCTGCAGTTGTCAAACAAAATTGCTTTAACCAGCAAACTTTAATCTTAACATAACTCTACAGATACTCCACATTCTTTAAAGGGGCTACGTAGTGAATGCACTCAATGCAAGCAACAAAATCGGTAAATTCAGAGAGGAAACTTCTGATGGACAATGTCATGATTTATTCCATGTGGATACCGTAGGGAGATTGACGTCCTTCATAGTTTTTGTGTAAAGTGAAAAACATTTGAAGACTTACAACATGAAATGGGGCCAACATTATTAGGTTACTACAGCTTAACTGCAGTGTTAAGCTGTAGCATCTTTGTCCTCTGTCAGAATAGCTCATGTTTTATAGTAAAACCAAGAATAATAACACAGGCTAATTTATGTTCACACTTAGATTAGTAGGTATGCCATAGATATTATCTTATAAAACACACTAGGCATTTATTTACTAAAAAAGGTCTCAGAGGGTAGTCATTTATTTTGTTACCATGAAAGTCAGCGCTAACTTGTTTAAAGCATTCAAGACCAGTGGATACATCTTCTCTGGAAGGTACTTCCATAACTGAATTTGCACTCGGATCAGCCTCCTTCGAGTTCCTTGAGGATTCTGCTTTAAAATTCAAGTGCTGCAAATTAGAAATTTCTTCAGAGGGACCATATGTTGATCCCTAAATTAATTTACTAATTTGAGTAAATGTATAGAACATACAGAAAAATAATTCTTTCATGCCTATTCGCAATAATATCATGCTTAAAAATTACCTTGAAGTGCACATATCACCCAAATAGCTCCAGATTAACCAAGACATCAAAATGACATGATTAATTACTCTAAAGATATTAGATCAAGGATTATAGAATAGACATAGGGTTGAAATTAAAAATTATGGGGTTTTGCGCCACCCCCACCTCTGTCCCTAAAAAATAAGTGGAGCTACATACACAAGCAAAAAACTAAAACTCAAGATTAATTTGATATCTTTATAGTCGATAATTAGTATTTCAAAATAAATGGTAAGAACTTAAATTTAATAAGATGTTCTTGAATGCATGATCATGAACATAGTGATCTTTAGGTCACTTGTAATTGTTGGAAATTTATTCAAAATTAATTAAAAGATTTGAATTATTTTAGATAAGTTAATATATATTTATGAGTTATCATTTAGTTAGTCTATATCTTAATAATGGTGGATATAATAATACGCTACTTAGTAGGATAGAGTTTGGTCGAGTTTGAGTTTGTAAATTAATATTTGTGTTGCTTATATAAAGATTAATTTTGTATTTCATAATATATGCAAAATTATATATAATAGTTCTTCTTGTTTTATTTCTATATCACATTTTATACATAAAAATCAACATGGTATTCAAGCTAGATTCTTTAGAGAAATTTGGGTGCTACTAAACAATTTTTTATGAATGAAGAAATGAAAAAAAAAAAAGACGATTCTTATAGTGTTTTTATAGAAGGTTCTCAAGGTGATAATCAAGCTTCCGGGAAAGAACACAAAAGAGATTCAAAGAACAAGGCAAATGTATGTCAAGATGACCATGAGAAGGGAATCATGATACAAATAGCCATGAAATAAATTTTTATTTAGAATTGTGGTGAAAAGTGCACCATGGAGAAAAGTTCTCCCAAGTTGTGAGAATCAAAGAGCGGATGTTGGTAAGAAGTGCATCAATAAACAAATATCAAAGATGATGAGATGTGCATTAGGTGATGAGAATCACATGTTAAAGACAAGTTTTAACATAGTGCTTCACAATATTTTTTAAGAACTTTGAATTAAGGGGGAGTATTGGAAATTAATTCAAAGTTAATTAAAAGATTTGAATTATTTTAAATAAGTTGAAATATGTTTATGAATCTTTTAGTTAGCTAATATTAGATTTTTTATCAGTGGGATGTAGTACACTAGTAAAAGGATAGGGGTTGGTAAAGTTTGAGTTTGCGAATTAGTATTTCTTTTGCCTATATAAAGCTTAAATTTATATTTCATAATATATGCAGAATTAATAAATAAAGTTCTTCTTGTTTTCTTTCTATAGCACATTTTATACATAAACATTGATAGTAATTATCCATACTAAAAAAACAAGGGAAAGGGTTTCAAATTTTTAAATTTTGTTTTTCAACTACACACATTCCTAAAATACACATTATACAACTGTAAGCCCCTAGGTATACAAAAAGGAGTATTTGGTCAAAGTCATGACCTTGCACACTGATTATATATGGAAATATGGATGCCTTTGTAAGCATAAGATTAAAACCAATTGGCTAGAACGTTTGGAATGGCTGTATAATTCTTTAAAGATCTAATACTCTTGAAACCCCTAGACTTGATATTGGGTTGTTACCAAATGGCATTAAGTTAAATAAACGGAATTCATTGAATTAAACCGACAACCTAACTTCGGAAGACACCTAGACATAATATTTGAAATGTACATATTGTGGTTTTACATTCCCAACGGGCATTTGAGTTGTATCAATTTAGAACATTTGTGCTACACGTTTACCCGACACACAACCCCTAACTTATGTACTCCTATTTATTTACTTATAAATGACCTCTCTTGATACTTAAGAAGCGATTAGATTTTTCTAACCGGAGATCATCACAAGCTTCCACCAGGTGTGAAGAGCAACTCTGTTTACAAAGTATCCTATTTTAACACATGGTTTTCTTGGACACAAACTAAGAGTATCTCAAACGGTCTCTTAGTAAATTCCTAAATATATATAAAACAATAGGATCTTTGTAAGTTAGGACATTTTTAAGAGCCTAAATAATAGGCTCTGTTCATATTTTATTCATATTTAAACATAAAAGAGAGACAAAAGTGGGGTAAGAGTTGGAGGGAATGAATATTTTACTAATAAATAAAAGTTAAAATCTATGTAATAGCTCTTAAGTTTGAGGAGAGAGAATAAACTCTTAACTTTTTAAAGAGTCTCTAGTAGCTTGTTGGAGCTGTAGTTTATGCAAGACTCTTTATTTTTGAAGTTAAGAGCCTATATAAAGATCTTATTGAAGATGCTCCAACCAAATGAGTGGGTGGTTTTTTATTAAGATGAATTTGGTCAAAACAGACATATCAAATACTGATAAAGATGGCTCATATGCTAAAAATAAGAGAAAAGTTATTTTTATTTGTGTTTGAATCAATTGAGTTAACATACATATGTATATGTATGTTATATACTATTACTAATTATGAGAGTTTCATGATCGTCAACTCTTGTGATTGCACTATGGAGTTTCATCCGGCTCTTTTTTGGGGTGAGCTGGTTATTTATTACTATTCTCCATTGATCAAAGCTTGAAATGCAAACTATACATTAGCTAGGAAGTTTTACACAGGTTGGGACCATGGATGTCGATTAATGAGAAAGAGGAAATATAACTTACAAGTATAAAATAGAGGCTGAAACCCTATTCCTAAAGTAAAAAGCAGTAGTTGGTTTTGAAATCTTTTCCGTCGAAACTCACTGTAATACGACGAATAAAATAGAAAAATGTTTTACTTTAAGGGTTTTTGAAATGACTAAAATTTAAATGTTTATAATTTAAACATTTATACTTGAACAAAAAGATTATGTGTACTTAATATATGTATAGTCAAAAAGAATTAAAAAATAATCTTTCATCTATGTATCGGTATTAAACTTTTTGATTATGCTACAATATACATGTATTTGCTAGAATAGACTAAACCCCTAAATTTTATTTAGTTATGGAAGAGATAACTACTAAACATCCTACATTTGTATGTAATTACTTAAACAGAACCAAGTGATCATGTGTCACATAATTTTTCTAGCAAAACTAATCTCTCGAATATTATTACCTACAAATTTTTCATGTCAAAAGAAAATAATCTATAAATTACATACCTGTGGGAGTGGGCACATGGACATGGAGAGGAAGACTCCATTTTTTAGTCGAGCATTTTTTTCATTGTTTATAGAAAATTCCTGTATATATGAATTGAAATAAAAGGAATGTATTAGGCCATATTACAATGATGAATATATTATAGATCAATATAAACAGATTATAAATATTTGATGTGTACATAATATGTGCCACATTAAAGTTGTCATTAATCTTTTTCTGTAATTAAAGTGAATCCATATATTTTTAGAAACAAAAAATTTGAACACTCAACTAAGATCTTAAATTTTAATTTTATTAAAGCATATGCGCATCCTGAAAAATATACTTCATATTAAATAAATATGCAAAGGTATTCAAAATATAAATGAGTTGAAGCCAAACAAATAATCAAAAAAATAATCAACATTTATTTTATATCCACAGAATTTGGATTGAGTATGCCTAAAACAAAAATTAATAGAACGGAAAGTCTTTTGCATTGCGAAAAAGTAATTGCTGATGTGTGCATCTGAAAAAAAATTGTAAAAAGTTGGGTTATACTATCACTTACGGAAAATCAAAAAATATATTGTTAATAAGTATTTTGTAGGCTCTATATGCCGTCGACACAATTTATACAGAAATTAGCGAATTTGGTAAAATCAACATCCAACAAAATTAAATACTTCGATTTTAGAATGTACTATCCTTTTTTGTGGTTAACTATGTAAAAATTGAAGAGATGGGAAGAGTTCTTGTAAAAAGGAGTGGGATTGAGGAGATGATCATATGGAATGAAGGGCTAAAAAATGTAAGATATAAGTATTTATTGAGCAGTTTGAAGCGTAGAGTAGTCGAGAAGCTACTTAAACCCGTGTATATATCATATGAAATGAAGGATTAAAGAATGTATGATAGGAAATTTTATTGAGTAGATTGAAGGGAGTAGAGTAGTCGAGAAGCTGCTAGAACCAGTTTACATTTACTAGAATAGGGATGGGTTATAAATGCTTTGGATGGGCTAAAAATGAGGCTAAAACTATAAATTAGTGAGCCTTTTTTTTTACGAGCTCCTAGAACTTAAACAAGGTTTCTTACAATTTAACAATCAAACAAGCCCAACTTATGTTTAATTTATTTTATTAGTCCAATTTAAATTATTCAAATATGTAGATAAACGAGTTTATTCATCATTATAGAAAAACCTAATATCCTAATTTTTTTTTTAATTTTTTCATGTAAATTTGGGATCCTCTAATCTTGTAAATGATAATTTTATGTATATGTGTGTATGTGTGTGTATATATATATATATAGGTATAGGTATAGGTATATGATCAAATATAAACTTTTCTAATGTGCAAATCGTACAAGTTTTTGTTCAATACATATATAATGTATGTTGAATATATTTTATTAAATTATAATTAAAACTTTATTAAATACACATAATTCTAATAAAATTTTATTGATTATTCATCAATATCAAATTAGGGTAAAAAAATAATACTTTTATTTATTCATATGAAGTGAGTTACATTATAGTCAAATTTTTGCTGAATATATATTATATAGTTCTCAACTATTCCTCTAAACTTTACCAATACCAAACTAGGGTATAGAAATATGAAACATTATTAAGTTAATATAGTTTTAATAATCATACCAATGTAAAATTTATTACATATATTTGAGTTCAATACAAGTATAACCATTGTATGTTCTTCATCTCAAATTATAATTTGTAGAACATCTATTTTGAGAAAGAATCAGTTTTTCGTAAAAATGTTACGAATTATTTTTTAATAAATTACAAAATATAATGAATATACTTTCGTTATAAATGTATATCCAACGAAATTTAAAATAATATTTAATAAATAATGTTGAACCCATATGACAGTCCCAAATTCGGGGTAAGATTGATTGTCACTAAATAACTTTAAACAATATAAATATAAATATATATGAATGACCCCTCAACTCTTGATTTGATCGAATACAAGTTGCTATGAAACAAGAATCTTAAACTTTCAAAATTAATACACAACTAACTTGAATTTTTAATACATTCTTACAAACTATCTAATCTTAATTATTCAGAAATATTTAACTACCTGTAGCTAGATCTCTCCATAGTGCTGCTCACTACAGTCTATCTATAGCTATCCTTAGATGTCATTGAAAGAAGAAGAGAATAACAAAGTAAGAGTGAGCTAAAAATGTTCAGCAAGTACTATGTACTTGGTAACCAAGGTATCAATAAATTGGAATCATCAATTTAAAAAAACTGATTAATAACCATTCAGAACAATTTTCACAAATTGAATATTAGAATAGCCTCTTTTGGCCCTACATCATAATTTGGATTTGTGCAAAAAGAATTATTTAGGATCATCCCATCAACCAAGTAATTTTTTTCCTTTAAACTTTAGAATTTTAAGAAAAAAGAATGCCATAATTGGAAATCAACAATACATTAAACTGGACACTAGAACCACACATATACTATACTCGCTGATCAGTCGGGATACCATACGAACTTATGTCACACCAGCATATGTCCACAATCATAGAGGATATCCAGGCACATATTGGCCTAGCTTTATTAATGTTGGACCAGCGCTTATGGCTCCCTACACATTAACGACGTTGGACGAGCACCTATGGCCCTTACCCGTTAATGACAATGGATGAACACATGTGGCCTCTTACGTGTCCCTCCAGTCCATAACAAAATAATGGAAATAATTGACATACTTGAATAGTGAGCCAACGTCATAATCCTTTCATTTTATTATAGAGCATGGTTTTTACGTAAATTATGACATCGCGTGGTTTAGTTCAAAACTAACATAGAGCAATAGGTATTTGCTTAAGATATCAATATGTCGCAATAGCGGAAGAATAATGATAACAAATACTGGTATAGTAATGATAAAATAAGAGTTTTCTTCAAGAAAGTGAAGCAACGGAACAATGCTAGCATAACCAGATTTTTATATTTTGATTTTCAAGACGTTTATCTATTATGGACGCAAAATAGGGGAAGTAATAGTTGTTTGGAATACTAGCGATTCCAGATATGAAACTCTCGTCTCAGAACACTTACCCGGATCACTCCGGCCCTTTGATTCCTTAATTCAAAAGTACAATTTTTATCAACCAACAAATACTCCATCGACGTAAGTATACGTCTCAATATCTATAGTCTACCCGTTCGTTAACCATTTATACAGAGTTATTACGGGAATCAAATAAGTATATAACCCACAACTGTTGAGCACATAAATGTATAATGCATGTAAACGCATAAGGGTATGTAACACGTAACTCGGTTCGTCAAAATATTTGGTTCAGTATGTTTAAAACTGAAATAAGGTCCAAATATGACTTTTTGAAAAAGTTTAATCTGTTAAACAGTTCGTAAAATATTTACCCCTCATTTATAAAAGAAATTTAAATTTAAAATTATCTTTTAAAAACTCGGGGTATTTTTCTCATTCCTACGTAACTCGTTTCACTCAATTCGGGTCAATATAACTTCTTTTACGAATTATTTGACCTAAAAATTATTCATAAATATTTAAATTCCTATTTTTAAAAGAAACTAACATTTAAAAATGTTTAATAACAAATGTTGCATCGTTTCTGAAAAATTTTAGAATTTAAAAAAAAAATTATTGAAAGCGAAATCATTTTCTATTTTTTAGAAATTTCCGTTTCACGTAAAACAGATAAACGTTTCGGTAAATATTTTATTACCAAGAATAATTCAATTACTATTTAAAAATAGTCTAATATTCAAATTCTTTAATATTTGTTAAACAGTTCTATTTAAGTAAATCTATTTAGCATGTAACCAATGCGAGATATGAGAAACTTAAACGAGAGAACGGCTTATTAGAGATTAATGGATGAAATTCATTTGACATATAGAGAATATATGAAATTTCATATTAGAATTAAAAAATGAATAATTAGTAATTTATGATATTATTAAAATGATAAAATATAAAATAGTCTGTTATCTGTATTTATATTTATAATTTAGATCAACGACGAAGTCAAAAATTATTATATAGACTAAACATGACACCTTTAATCCTTATAAGTCAATAATAGTGCATTATATTTAAATTAACATTCTAATGGTAAAATATTTGATTTTCAGAAATGCATGGTTTAAACAAATTTATTTTGATATTTGATGGTAAAATATTTCATTTTATTTAACTTTTGTTTCGTTTAATACGGAGAAGAGCAACAATATCCGCTAGAAAAATATGTAAAAAATTTATATTATATACAGCTTGAATATTTTTTATATGGCTGATGAAGAGTTTTACAAAATAATATATTAAATAAAACTTATTCATAAATTTTTCTCTAAATTATATAATCATCCACAAAATATTCAGTAAAAAATAATATAGCTCCCCGTAAGACGCCACTTTATTGACCGACTAGTCAATCTTATATTTGTTAATATATCGGGAGGAGTGCTATCATCCAAATGGTTGATGACAGTTCTCTTCGAATTTGAGACCTCCCACAACCAAAGCTCTAATACAATGTTAAGTTACCAGTTTTTCTAAAACCTCACGGTGTTGGGAAGCGGGCTTACCCAGATTATATCCCATATTATTAACATACCCCGCACTCGAAAGCCCGTTTATTCGGGTTTGAAGAGTGGATTTCAATAAGAAACTTCTTTACGAGTGATAGGAGTTCTTGGGTAAGTCTCCTGCTCCAATGACAATCTTGATGTATTTAAATATGGATTTGATAAAAGAATAGAGAGAACCTTGAAAGCATATTTATCATGTTATCAGATTCTCAAAAACACTAGTGATGTAAAGCAAACTCAATGACGACTAAACCAACGACCATCGATTCGACGACAACGATTAGTCAGACTACGACCGATTCGACGACAAAGTTTAATCTGACAACCACGAAACCGATGACAACAATCCAGTGATAGTTTCTCGATTGGAAACAACAACGACGACGAACCGGTGATCATTTTCCAATTGAAAGAGATAATGATGACAACGACCAGCTAATCATTTCCTTATTGGAAATGATAATGATGACGATGATTCAGGACATTGTTCCTTGAATGGGAATAACATCGACAATGACCCGATCAACATTTCTCGATTGGAAATGATAACGATGACTTATAAGAGTGTTTTTCGACTAGAAACACGACGACAATGACTTCAAAGATTCTTTTTTAATTTTCTTATTATTTTCAAACTCTCGATACGTAGTGTTTTGAGTATCGTGAGATTGAAGTGAGGATGTAATATATTATTATCGATATAATACGGAAAGTTGTTGATTATTATCATTGAAAATAGGAAACTTCTTCATGAGTGACATGAGTTCCTTGGTATGTCTTATGCTCCAAGACAATCTAAGGGTGATTGGATTGGGGTATTTGAGCTTGCTTAATGGGAATGGGCTACTCATTCCAATAACATGGTATTCACGATTATGGCTGGTGCAACAGGAAATTCAGCATCGGAAAAGGGTTAGGGAAGTATGGCGAGATTTGAGAAACATGATGGATTTGTGCGAGAAAAAGGTGGCGATAAGGGGGCAGTTATAGTTACAGCTAGAAATCCAAAACGTAGATAATTTGAATGTGTTTATGGATCCAAACGTAGACGAGTTGGGCTAGATCATAGTCAAAACGACACTGGGCCTATACATATGCTTACAGATGGAAATGGGGCAAATATTAATGATACAGTAAAAGATGTGCATGGGTCAAAAAACTTGTTTAGGATGGGCTCTGGTTTCCAGGCCCACCGAGGATTATAAGTTGCTTAGCATGGAATTGCCGTGATCTGGCCAATCCACGGGCAATTTGATTTCTCAGGTAGGGCGCTGGCATTATACATGTTTTTTATAGATGTCCGGAAAGGAAGAAAAGGAAGGAGTCTTGGAAAATAATAAGAAGTTTGGCTGAAGAGTCGCAGCTCCCATGGTGCATGCTAGGAGATTTTAACGACATGATGCATGAGTATGACAGGGTGGTAGAAGACATGAACAAGCATTGTTGGAAGGATTTAATGATGTGGTGAATGGCTGTGGGTTAAAGGATATAGGATGCGTGGGGAGTGATTTTACGTGGAAAAAGTCAAGAGGTGGTTCGTTTTGGATAAGGGAGCGTCTGGATAGCGCTTTAGCAACACAGGAATGGAGAAGTATGTTTCCCCAGGAAATAGTTAAAGTGCTAAAGGTCTCAACCTCAGACCATATACCCCTGTTCTTTGAATTAAATAGGAAGATGTTTGTTCCAAGAGCTTGTCGATTTAAGTTTGAAAATTTAAGGGTTAAAGAAGACCAGTGTGCTAATCTGGTGCAGGATTGTTGGAAGCAAACAGAAGGAAAATCGTTAATAGAGAAAGTGGCGTATGTGTGCCTCAAGCTGGAAAAATGGGGAGGTGGTAAATTGAAGGAGATCCGAGATAAACTTTAGGGATATAGAATGGAAATGAAAAAGTATAGAGCTCGTCGGGATGCTTATCGAGTGAGAAGGTATAATGTAGCGAGGTGGGAGTTTCTCAAATTATTGGAGAAACAAGAAATCTATTGGAAGCAACAAGCTAAGCAGTTTTGGCTTAAAGAGGGAGATAAAAACACGATATTTTTTCATAAATTTGCATCTGGAAGAAGGAAGCACAATCAGCTGACTAGATAGAAGGACAAAAATGGTGTATGGCAAGAAGGTCGTGATCAAATAAGGGAGAATATAACTGAATATTTTGTGGTGTTATTTCAGTCAACTGGAACTGCAGGAGGATTACCAGAGAGGGAGGTGCTAAATCAGGTCATAGATGATCAGAATATGCAGCTGTTAGATAAAGTCACTAACGACGAAGTCAAGGCAGCAGTGTTTTCGATGTACCCAAGCAAGGCACTGGGGTTGATGGCTTAAATCCCTGCTTCTATCAAGCATACTGGAATATAGCGGGGGACGGCGTGGTGAAATTGTGTAAAAAAAAAATTTGTATCAGGAGAATTGCCAACGAATATAAATCGGACTCTAGTCTGTTTGATCCCAAAGATAAGTCAGCCTAAGCAAATGACGGATCTGCGACCTATATCGCTTTACAATGTTATTTTTCGCATATTGTCTAAGGTAATGGCAAATCGGCTGAAGAAATGTTTACGAAGCTTAATTTCTGACAAACAGAGTGCTTTTGTGGAAGGGAGACTACTTACGGATAATGCTCTGATAGCATTTTAGCTAAATCATTTTAAAAGGCGGAAAACTCAAGGTCAAAATGGTGTGGCAGGCCTTAAACTAGATATCTCCAAAGCCTATGATAGACTTTAGTGGATGTTTCTTGAAAGTATGCTTGAAAAGTTTGGGTTTTGCAGTGTTTGGGTGAACCGAGTGATGAAGTGTGTGCGGACCGTTTCTTATAGCTTTGTACATGATGGTAGTGAATTTTGTTTCATTCAACCTCAACGAGGCATTAGGCAAGGGGATCCTATTTCCCCTTACCTTTATATCTTGTGTGTGGATGGGCTTAGTTCAATTATAAGAAGATATGAGGAGGTTGGCTTACTGCATGGCTGCTCTATAGCAAGAGGGGCACCGCCTATTTCACATCTGCTGTTTGCAGATGATTGTTATCTATTTTTTAAAGCCACAAGTCAAGCAGCAAACAATATGAAGTAGATATTGGAAAGGTATGAACGTTTATCAGGTCAAGCTATTAACTTAACGAAATCAACAATAACTTTTAGCCCTAACACAACCAGTACCTGTAAACAGCAAGTGAGGAATATACTTGGGGTTCAAGAGGCGTTGCTACCAGGTAAATATCTAGGTCTACCAATGCATGTTGGGAGGCACAAAAAAAATGCGTTTCATTTATTAGTGGAGAGAGTGATTAAGAAATTGCAGGGGTGGAGTCAAAAATCGTTATCGAAAGGAGGAAAGTTGGTTTTACTCAAGACGGCTGCACAGTCCATACCTAACTTTTGGATGAATTTGTTTTTAATTCCTAATGAGGTATGTAATAATCTTCAAAGGATAATGAATGCAATGTGGAGGGGGAGTGGAGGGGGTGGTAGGGGAATTCATTGGATTTCTTGGGATCGTTTGTGTGAAGCTAAACAAGTTGGTGGGCTGGGGTTTAGAGATCTTAGGAAGTTTAATGTCTTCATGTTAGCAAAGCAGGGATGGAGGCTATTGAATGGTGATAATCCCATGGTAACGAAGTTGATGAAAGCTCAGTATTACCCAAATACTAGATTTTTGGAGGCTAAGTTAGGGTCGAACCTGAGTTTTATGTGGCGGAGTATATTTAAATCACAAGATATTCTAAAATAGGGGGTGAGGCGCTGAAGATACTAAGGGATGGACTGTACCATGGCTACCTTGTATCCAGAATGGTTATATTGAAACTATTATGCCTATAGAGCTAGAGGATGTAACAGTGGCAAGTCTAATGCATGAGGATAAACAGAGCTGGGATGAAGACATCTTGAAAGATATTTTTAATGAAAGAGATCGAGACTTAATCAAACAGGTACCTGTGTCTTTACGTGTGCAATGGGACTCATGGATTTGGCTGCTGGATCAAAATGGTCTTTTTACGGTCAAGAGCTGTTATAGACACTTCGTAGGTAAGCAAAGTAATCAGTTTACAACATTCTGGAAGAAGCTGTGGGCCTTGAATTTACCAGGGAAGGTAGTTAATTTTATCTGGAGAGCTTGTAGGGATGTAGTTCCTACATCAATTGCTCTAGC
>PHNY01093923.1:1853-17519 GCA_003724115.2 Anethum foeniculum
GACTTGTGAAATAAAAACAAGCTACTCTTTTCAACGGATAAGATAGATTACTTATCCGTTGAAGCTACAAAGGTAAACAAGTAAAAATCTACTTAAGGTGTTTTGGTGGCTTATCATCAAGACTACAACATATTCCTAACAAATATATAAGTGTTTGAGTGTATTCATACTATATGGTTTCTTTGATGCAAACACTTATGATATTGATATTTATTTTAGCACTCTCATGTCTTGCTCTAATAAATTTCTAGGTTGCACTGATAACATGCATGTTGCATGGTTGCTCTGATAATGTCATGATGTATTCTCTGATAGATTCTGACTCTGATACTATTTGAGGTTTGTTTCTAAATCATGAGTAACTCTGATTTATGTTTCTCATTATGTGTGCTAGAATATATGTGCAGCATAACTATAAATAGTTGTGAGTTTTCTTGTCAGGAATATAGTATAATTTGTACAGTCTTGTTGATTTCTCAGTTTATTATATTCTTGACATGACAAAGTTTAATTTTACTCTGATACACTTTGCAATGACATGATAAAAGTCTTGTTGTATATCATGAATTATCTTGCAATAAGTGTGTTGAGACCTATATTCCTTATGGTCCTGCAACTCATTATTCAAGTAGAAACATCATATACTCTCATCAAGAAAAGGAATAAGTAATGTGAAAGGTATGATCCTATCTCAGATTTATCATCTTATTATGCTTAGAATAGTTCTTCCCCCCCCCCCCTCCCCGTATTGGACTAACAATATGAACTGCTCTGAGCTAATAAGTTTGTGAGATTGTCTACAGGATTATACATGACAACTTTACGGAGATATCCTTCATGAATCCATGTAGGTTTGATTCTAAGATAAATTTCTTTGACTCAGAGGTTACAAATTCTTGGAATACTCTGGTTTCCAGTCTGGGAACCTCTGATTCTAGAATTTG
This sequence comes from Anethum foeniculum, assembly GCA_003724115.2. Classification (NCBI taxonomy): domain Eukaryota; kingdom Viridiplantae; phylum Streptophyta; class Magnoliopsida; order Apiales; family Apiaceae; genus Anethum; species Anethum foeniculum. The sequence continues at coordinate 2,798 of PHNY01093923.1, forward strand.
AAATGCTTGATCTTTAACCCTCAGTGGTCTTAGGAGCTGACTATGAGCCTATCAAACCAATAGATTCTGACCAAAGTCATAGAGCCAAACACTTCTCAAACAAGATCCATTACCTTGCTTTGAAATTTACACAGTTTTGCTCTAATACACCTAATTTTTCTTGAGATATCAACTTCGTGTCAAACGAATACCATTTGGTTTTGGAGTTGAGTTGAGAATGAGAGAGATAGTTCCGAGCAGCACCACATAAGGAAGGAATGGTCAACCCTACAGCTTTGTCTCTAACAAAGTAGTGGAGTATTCAAACCTAGAGAAATCTGTGAGCCCATCTATATTCTCTCAAAAGAATATAGAGCTGAAACGGCATATAAACTGTTACTAGGTGCATTCTCTCTACAGAATGTAATCTATTGAAATTTGCCTGTCAGCCAGGGCATCTGAATGAGAGTCACTACCTTTGAATCTAAATATTTTCCATTCACAAGTGAGATTCACACACAAGGAAGGTATTGACGTAACAATTGTTGTTAAATCATATTAAGGTCAATAACAATGATTGGGTTAAGATCCTGAGATCTGGGCCTTATAGTTTTATACTTTCATCTCTGGATCACATGTCTTCAATGACATAACAAGAAGATTAAGGTTCTGAGATCCTAATCTTTTAGCCTTATTCTCTTATACATGTCTTTAAAAAAATGAAAAGAAATCTTTGATCCCTAATGGCATATCATTGATCATTGATTATCTTACCAGAATTCAAATATGGAAATGATTTTGGCTTAAGTCAAAATTGTAACTTATAAATGATGACTTAGATTTCATCTGACGAGTTTATGAGGTATACTTCTTCACAGAAGTTGAGGGATATCAGGAATTCTACCACTAATAAGATTCCTAATTTCCCCTCTCGAAAGGAAAATTTCAGAATCTCTTGACTGAGAGTTTCCATCCTTGTAGGTGGAAGGCAACTTTTTTATGAAAAGGATTTCCTTGCAGGTACACTTGGATGTTTGGAGCTCTAAGTGAGTGACACACTGTGAGACTGAGTGACAAACACTGAACTGTAGAGTGGAATGAAACACATTGTGAGATCAATAAACAGAAATCACACTTGCACTGTGAGGAAATGATCCCATATTATAGTCTCTTCACTTTGGTTAATAATCCTGGATTTGCTCTATGCTCTGATATATTTTGAAGGATTACTCAACTAAGGCGGAGAGATTATAATAATAAAGGTTACAAAAATACTAGTCTGTTCTTCTTATCTTTCTCTTTATCTAAGGGGGAGAGATTATTATTGGTTATTATTGGTTTTAAGTTCCAAATACTTTCTTTGCATTCTATGGGAAGATCTGAAGATTGAAGAAGTATTGTGGAAGGGTTCTCTATGCCTCATCTGGAAGGGAAGTTCAACTTAGGGGGAGTTTCACCCGAAGGGGAGATATAAGGAAGTTTGAAGAAATGTATATATTTGCAACTTCATTGAAGGGAGAGAAGAACCAGTTCTTTGTTGAAGCTGAAAGTGAATTGGAGATGCAATTAGGTATAAGATAACATTATTTACAAGTCCAGAGCTGAATGTTTAGAAGATGATTGAAGAACTATTTTTGGAGTTAGTTCAGTTATCCTCCAAAGTGTTGCTTCTCCATGGTTATTTGACAGTCAGGTGTAACAGTGAAATAGGGGGAGATTGTTGAGCAAGATTGAAGTTGGATATGTTATCTCAACAATGCTGGTTTGGATAACTCAACATTGAAAAAGGACTTGAAAATAATACTATGTTCCACTAAGAATCATTACAGATTGAAGTTATAGTATATACACAAAGATCTTAGTAGCTACAGTGAAGAAGTCGTCAACAGAAGACCGTATGAAGTTCATTAATATGTTCAAGCAACAGAGTAATAAGGTTGAAGTCATTCATAGCAATTAGTAGGATCAGTGTGAAGACTTCACGGTTTCTAAGTGAAGTTGACTGTGTATGGTAGAAGACTTAAAAATGGTTTATAGAGTTCATGATACGAAGGCCTGAGAGCAGAACTAGTCGTTTGTGAACCAGACCAATTGCACTAGGCGTTAGTGATCCGTGAAGGGAAACTAAGTATTATCATTCAAAGAGTTGTTAAGTGAGGATTCGTATCTCAGAAAAAAGATATATGGTTTATACGAAGACTCGAGGAGAAGACAAGAAGACGGAACAGCTAAACAGTGGACAAGCCCTCCAGAAACCAAGTCAAAGTACTACACTTGATAGCTCTTGGTGCCACCAAGGTTGTCTATGCTATAAGTAGGAGCCACTTGCTTCTTTGAAGCTCTAAAAACTAAGTACAATTCTTGTACTAAGCAATGTAGGCGCCATTTAAGTTATAAGCTTGAAAAACCCAGTCAAAAACACAAGTATACGTGGTTCTAGGCGCCACTTGCATTCCTTGTACACTAGTAGGCGCAACATGGAGGTTTTGTGTGTAAAAACTATGTCAAGAAGCCCCTGTAGGCGCCACATAGTCATATCCTTGGCTTATAGGCGCCACTTGACTTTGTACTCGGAGAAAATCAAGTCTAATGTCTACTGGAAGCACTCTAGGCGCCACTGGGATATTACCTTGAAGTTTCTAAGTATTCAAGTTATACTCTGGGCGCCACCTTGCTTCTAGATTAATGTTTATTCAAGTGTGGAAGCTACAAACTCAATACAAGCGCCACAAATAGTACATGTGCAAGCTGTAATTGAATTTAATTGGAAAACAGCGTGCCACGTCTCATTTCCCTCTCTCCAAGCTACCTACCTCATATAACAATCAATCATATCAGAATTGCGTGGCTTCTCGTGGGATTAAAGCGATGCTCTGCAGAATTCTTTTCTTGGATCAAATTATTCGACTCTTCTAAGGAATTACAAAGAGAAGTGCTGCCCAATTTTATACACACCATTTAAAGCCTTACACACTGTTACACTCATAGTTATAGCTTCTTTTGATTGTATTGTATAATCACTAGATAAGAGTTATGGCCTTTAGATTGATAGAAAGTAACCATTGATTTGATAGCTTATCTTGTATTGGTTATTTGTCTTTGATACTTTGAATCTTTTATATTCAAAGGTGTAAGCAACCCTTCGAGGTTTAATTTCTTAATCTAAGAATTATACCCCACAAACTCTTGTGTTTGCTTGTTTCATTTTAAGTTTTATCTTCCGCTACTTTAAGTTTTAAAACAGATACAAATACATTCACTCCCCCTGTATTTGACCTTTAAACCTAACAAAACACCTTAGAACTCAACAAGACTTTCTTGGTGGAGCTTGGACTCGACCGCTTTGTCCTTGGTAGTCATGGCACTTGGAGAAATTATTCATTTCTTCAAGAACTCGAACATAGCATCTAGTATAGACCTAGAACTCGACTAAGACCCCTTGTGTGAAGAAATTTGGGGGTGATTTTATAATACCAATTAAGTTTCTCCAGACCATACAAGTGCGCATCGAGGCACATGTAGAGATATTAGTTCAATTTATAAGTTGAAGTACTACTACCACGTGTCCCAACAAATCATGATTTTTTTTTAATTTGTGGCGAGCTTATGGATAATCCGTGTTCTTTTATTTGGGAATAGACACAAGTTTTGAAAAACTCAGGATTCGAATCAGGCTCTCACAATTTTATATTTATTAATTCATATGCATTTGTCATATGTAGTATTATTAATATTTAAACTACATTTGGTGTTAGAAGTCAATCCAATACACAAGGTCTATAAGAATATCAACATTTAATGTATATTGGTGGTGGTCGATGGGAGGAAAATAAATATATATTAAAAATTCATAATTTTGAAGTTACGATTCAATGATACAGAAAAATGATATTATCTATGAGTTCATGAATCATATTGTTCTTCAATTCACATACCTAACATTATTTACCGACTTTATATAGGTATTTATTTATCACTGTATACTTCTAGATTAGGTTATCTATTGTTTGGGATCTTTATATGAACAATATTTGTATCACCGTATACGTCTAGATAAGGCTATCTCTAGATTAGGTCGTCTAGTATAATGTCAAACTTATAGATAAGTTTAACTATTAACGTATCTTTGAGATATATATGTTAAATACATTTAATCTATTATAAATATACATCAAACTAGATATTATTTATATTTGGCACAAACTTAGTCTCTGTGGATAGATTTAAATGTATATTTATGTGTAAAAGACCAACTATATGCCATCAAACTTATGAGAAACACATTTATACACATTTCACAATATATTTCACAAACACATACTTTGAGGTGATCTTTAATCAATCATCGAAAATGTCATTATCCAAAAGTGAGAAAACTCCATACACCAAAGATGGTTGGACCTTTGAAGAGATTAAGAAATTTGAAAAAATATGGGGCGAGTTTGATTCATCAACACCTCCTCCTCCTCCTGCATTCTTCCAACAAGTTGCTCGTGAGATGCCTTGGAAAACCATGAAAGCCATTATACTTTATTATCATCTTTTAATGAGGGATCTCGGTATAATCAGGAATTCAGATGTTGAGATGACATATGATGAGGCTAGAAATAGTGTCTATATGATTCATGATGAGCAATCAGTTTAGTCCCAATCTCAAAAACAAGCTAAAGATGGAAAAGGAAAAGGGGATGTGAGTGAGTGAGAAAAAGAAAATAATAATAATATATGCATGCTTGTTCATTATAATCAAGTTCCAGAATAAAGTACTTTCCCATTTAATTTTCTTATTTTACATATAATGTTAATTTTAATGCATGCATGTTTATTGTACTCAAGTTTCACAATAAAGTATATTTACATTTAGTTTATTAATTTTATATAAAATGTTAATATACAATCTACATAACTTTTAGTGTATCTTTTTTTGTTACATGTATGATACTGATTGATATGTGCATATGTATAAAACAATGCATATTCATGGCGAAATAAACAGTAATCTGATTAATTTACGATAAAAAAAATAGACAAATATAAAAAAATAAAAAAGACCGGTTGAATTTAGCAAAAAATTCCAATTAGAGCAACTAGCCATTCACGACTATTTACCAAATATTAATTTGTACTTTCTCAAGTAATATTTTTTATTTAACATAAAATAGAAAATATGAAATATGAAATAATTATACTTGTTATAATATTTCTTTTCTAATTCAATTTTTTTTTGAAAGATTTTGAATAATATGATATTTATATCATCTTGTATATCAAATTTAAAATGTCAAAATGAAGTGTGTATGAAATTTGATATAATAAAGACTTTTAACATATGTTTACATATACTATAGTTAACTTGGTTATGTAAAAGTGGAATTTCGTAAATAAAATAAATAAATAAATTAGATTTTTAATTTTAAAAATTGGATCATAAAACGTAGATAATATATTAGAATATGTTAAAACTTTGAATTAAAATATTATTAAATAACAAAAAATAGGAATTTTGTCATGATTTTACATATTATGTAAATTTTAATTTAATTAGAATTTTATGGTTGTTAAAAAATAAAATGTTACACACTACATAATATATATAATTTAATACATTAAAATATATACATTTTTAAATAGGAGGGTGGGTAGTATTTATAAATAAAATAGGGTAAAATTAATGATAGGAGTTATGTCTTTATTGATAACTCAACATTTAACATATTTGTGTTAAGCATTAATGTAACATGTCAATGGATAGTATTCTTAAGGACGATCCATTGATAGGCAAGCTTATCAAAGGATAAGTCTTTTTCTAACATATTCCAGGAGTTTTCAAGTTAACAGTTGATAGTATAGTTGATCAATGGATAATTCATGTTGGCTATCAATAGATGTATAGAATAGGTGGGTTAGTTTTAAATATTTGATATCTTGTAATTCTGTACAAGTGAAGTAATTGTCAACGAATAAGGAATAAAGACTATCAACGAATGATCAGTTCAACACTGTCAACGGATAGAACTCTAAATATTTATTGATAGTGACTTAACAGTTGATAATGCGACAAATTTGACAGATCACATGGGTTCATAAGGAGACTCAGATTGAATATGGAAGCCAAGATAAAGAATCTATTTGCCTGGTGAACTCAAAGAAGAAGAAACATTACATTTCTATACAAGCAAATTGGAGGGATAAAATATGCAATTTGTCAAAGACAAATTCATCCAATTTGATCAAGTCACATGGGAAGGAATGTTGAAGTGACTTACTGGACCTAGAATATTGTAAATCTTTGTAGTTTGGTGAAATGTAACTTGGTGGTATATAAACCGTGTATATTAGTGTAGTACTTTAGAAATACACAATTGTATTGTGAGTGCATTGTAGAGAGAAAATTTTCTTGAGAGCTAACAATGTAATTGCAGTTGTGAGTTTGCACTTTGTAAACATGTGTGTGTGTGTATGTGTGTCGGGTGCCCTTCTACAATCACGGGTGGTTGGACTGTCCATCCAAAAAATACTCCAGCAATGAAGCATTGTGGGAGTACTCCGACTTGCTGGAGGTGTTCATGCAGTATTCCTTCATTGTATAGGACTCGACCAATTTAACCTTGTCTAGATCTAGGGCTCGACCACATGCACTTGTATAGGCTTCATGACTTAGTTTCTGATCAAAACACCTTAGAAATCGACAAGACTTTTTTGGTGGAGCTTGGAATCGACCACTTTGTCCTTAGTAGAGTCATGGCACTTGGACAAATTATCCATTTCTTTTAGAACTCGACCATAGCATCTAGTGTGGACCTAGAACTCGACTAAGACCCCTTGTGTGAAGAATTAACCAATTTCCAAGCCTCTAAATACCTTGGACTCGACCAAATCACCTTGTGCATGCTAGGGCTCGACCAACTCTCCTTATAGGGCCTTGGTACTTAAAAATTTTCAAGTCCTTGGCAGAAATTCTTCTCGAATATGAATCCCACTTAACATTTCATCGAATACTAACACTTAGTTTCCCTTCACGGGTCATTGACGCCTTGTGCAATTGGTCTGGTTCACAGACAACTAGTTCCCCTCTCACTTTTAAGTTGATATTGTCCTTTGCAGCATCATTGCTTCAATTCACTGAAATCCTGTGATCTTTAATACATCAAATCAATACACTTCTTTATTACTGAAAGTCTTCTGATCTTTTATTTTTCACAGAGGCTTGAACATATTAATGAACTTCTTTTCGTGACTCTTTTGCAGACTTTGAGCTTTATTTCCATGTTTTGATTCTTTGTATTTGATGTGTAAAAATAATAACAGCAAGCGCACAATATTTAGTTGTAGCAATCACAGATCGATCCATGAAAACTATAAATCTTCAAAACATAAATAATTTAAATCAGACGAACTAGACAAATAGATTTGAGATGATATTTGTGTAACCTAATTAGCAAATAACAAATGATATGGGAAACCTAGGAATTTGAATACATTAATCAATCACAATTAATATCTCGGCCTAAAAACAACTCTCTTTCCTTCACAAATAACATAAATCAATTAACGAGACAAGCATATAATATGAAACTTGTTATCTAACAATAACTCATCAAAACTTCATGGAGCAAGCATAGACTATGAAAAATAAATCCAGCAATAATACATTAAAATTACTTTGTCCTTTGAACAATTAAGTACCAAGAAAAATCATAAAAATCAATTAATAGGAATGAGAAGACATCAAAAGTAATTAAAGTTAATCCTAGGTAAGGAGATTTAGCTAGACATGATAATGAGATAACAAAACAAATAACTAATAAAATTCTAGGTGTAAGGGTTGATGTTGGTGTCTCCGTTGGTGTACAAATACAAGACTAGAGACCCATGTAGGAAAAATTTGATGGGTTTGGGTCTTGGATTGCAAATCCTATTTAAGATATATTTCCTTCTTTTCCTTTTTCTTCTCTAACAAGTATTCGATTTTCTTCTCCAATTGCTTTGACTTCAAGTATTCTCCACCTCCTTGCCTTTTTCTGCTTGAAATCTGATTTTATTTATTATTCTATAAAACAAAATAAAACAATTTTTTAATTAATAAAATTATGAAAACAAACATAAAATAGGTATCAAAAATATATTAAATTATAGACCTATCAAATGCCCTCATACCTATCTTTTGCTCGTCCTCAAGAAAAATCGAAAAGGAAAATGCTAACTAAGAAAAGTCATATGCTCCTTTTCGTAGACGTGACGGGTAATTTTAGGTTTACCAACTCGTGAAACTCGTAAACGATCTCTACAAGAGGAATGTTGTTTTCTAAGGGTTTACAGAAGATATACCTATAAAATCTGTGAAATACTCTAGCAAGTGTCCAAACTCTATTAACAATAGCATTAATCAGTGTCAACGGAAGAAATTTTTTAGGAAAATACATGCCTTTAAGACTCTTCTAATAATAGCCAAGATGTAGGTATCACAAATTCACTTATATCGACTCTAAACGTTTACAAAAAATTCAATGTGTGTTGTGAAAGTAGGTCTATGAAGAATTAATTGAGTAAGTACATTTTCTCTTTTTCAACCAATATGGAACTGACCCATTCTCTATCAAAACAAGTATCTAGCCAAAATTCGCAGATAGATTTTTCTTTTTTTAACTGATGTGCAAACCGTTTTCTTAGGCTTTCTATGTTACCCATGTGGCGAGCTTTAGGCCAATGATACCCAAACCAGTTGGTCTTAGGGCACTAGGTTTTGAAATACCGTTATGGATTTAATTACTCAAGTAACAAAGGCCACAAAACAAGACTAGTCAATTATATTACTTGTGCCCATCATCTCAATCCTCTTCTTTTTTTCATTTTCTTTATTTATGAGAAATATTGGGTATTGAAGTAATTTATTCAAGCTTCTTCTTTTTTTCGTTGCAAAAATTTGATTCGACATTGTTTTAACATGTGGGGTCTATCTCAGATATCAAAAACTTCCCTAAACAATCTAACCTACAAAGACCTTGTGCAAAATGTGTCGTCTTGGACTCTTAAGCAAAAATTTGTTCTACACGAGATTCATGAAGACAACCTTACTCAACTACGTTCAAATCATCTCAAGGAATTACGTATATATAAATTTCGAAAAATTGTTAACACCAACAAGTATTAAAGTATAGGAGTCGAATGGATAACTTAGCTAAAATATCTCTATTTTTGTGATTTTTTTCATTTTTGGATTTTTTTGGATTTTTTTAAGTAATACTAATAAACCCCTCCCCTAACTAAATCATGGATTGTCCTCAATGTATGCAGAGTGAAAAATGATAAAGTAAAAGGATGAGAAAACCTAATAAGGGCACGATGGAGAAACACAATTACCTATAACACACATATATTCATAGTTACTCCCCCATACCGATACTTACTATGGGAGATACACATAAAAAACATTTACTAACCAATACCAGATCGAGGAAAAACTACCTTCATAATATAGTTAACACACATATGAAACCCACTCACAAAAAAGACATTATCCACTAGAGAAATAGGATCATGCACCAGAATAAAATTCATGCCACTAACATCATTCACAGACCAATTAGACGTTTCCTAATGTTGTTTAAGCAGATTAATTACTTAAAATTCTCGATCATGAACTATGCTACTGGAAATAACGAAATCGTGAATTTCATTAGTAACTACCAAAGACTGATCAAGAGTGAAAAACAATAGGATAGGATCAAGTGTGGGTAGCTCACTAAAGAATTCTTAATAATGGACTTAGGAACAAAAGAACTATCCTCGATTTTGGTTTCATGCTTAGAACAAATAGCATTCAATTCATCTAACATCTCATCACAAGTAAAATTCCTATACAACTCATAAAATTCTCTATTCTTCTCATAATCAAGTAAAACATCTTCCTCAAGAAATGACTCAATGAAGCTATCCTTACAATAAGATACTACTAAAAGTGACAAGTGAAAGTATATTCAGCTGATTGGCTAGGCAGGAGGAAGCATTTCCAAGAGGCTAACCACCATTCTAGTCACCAATCCAAATGGCCAGGTAAGCTCGCGCTTTCCTTAGTTACCAACACCGAATACTCAAAGATTTGTTCCCTCTTAGATTTCCTTCCTAGTTGAGTGTAAAATCCTAAGGGTCAACGTCTACTTGATTTTATTAAGTTTGGGGATTGCAAGATGAAGGATCTAGTGATTTTTGGGCCAAGAAAAGGGTGATGAAAACTCTCACCTTATATTGTAATTGGGTGGCACCCTTAAGATTGATTAGATGATGCAACCCATAAAGAATAAGGAAATAAACACGTATGGATGCACTACACTACGTGTTCTATTCCAAATCATACGTACCTCTTTCATCCAGCAATCACCACAATTATATAAGATGGAAAGCAATAAATACAAAAAAAATCTAGATAATGTGATCCTACGTGAGAGTTTAAATGATACAACAAATTACTTTTGACAAACAACTAACTAATAACTTTGGATTTTCAAATATTAAATTTTTTTTTGTGTTTTTCCAATAATAATGAAAGGGGATAATAAATCTGGTAACAATAATACATCAAAATCACTTTGCCAATTGAACAATTAAGTACCAATAAAAATAATGAGAATCAATTAATATGAACGAGAAGATATCAAAAGTAATTAAATTAACTTCATCTTAATCCTAGGGAAAGAGATTTAGCTGGACATGATAATGACATAAACAAAATAAATAACTAATAGAATTATAGGTGTAAGGATTAATGTTGGTGTCTCTGTTGGTGTACAAATACAATAGGGTAGACCCATATATATATATATATATATATATATATATATATATTGGATTGCAAATCCTATTTAAGATATATTTCCTTCTTTTTCTTCTCTAACAAGTATTCGATTTTTCTCCAATTTATTTGACTTCAAGTATTCTCCACCTCCTTGCCTTTTTTCACCTTTTTTTGCTTGAAATCTACTTTTTTTTTATTATCCTGCAAAATAAAATAGAACAATTTATTAATTAATAAAATTATGAAAACAAACCTAAAATAGTTATTAAAATTATTTTAAATTATAGACCTATCAGTATTTATCCAATCTTCTATCTTCTGGATACATGTGCTTCATAGTAATATTATTTGATGTCTTTCATCCTGTATTGAGTTATAGTTGCCCTTATTACATATTACGTTAAATTTCCATCACTTTTTTATGACTTCACACAGTATCACCTCTTGACATAGGTCAATCTAAATTTAAAAAGGCACTCTGCACTCGCGATTGATTACTACGAAAAAAGGTATAGTTCACAATATGATGTTGTTGCCTTTCTGCAATCTTCACATAAAATGCATTAGGATTTTTTTATGCAGATGGACGAAGTGCCTGGTCTAGGACACTGCTATAATGAATGGGATTAACATAAGTTCGGATCCTCAAGTATGGACAAGGGATGCTCATGTTTGAACGAACTTGTATGGGGGATTAATAGTCCCTATTTATGCTTTCGATTTTTTTTTCAATTAAGAATCATAATCAAAATTTCTATCGAGCATTTGGTTTGTAATATGTGACTTAAAAGTAGACCCTTTTTTTTTGCCTAATTGTTGTATACATAAACTATTGAAAATATATACAATAATGCATGAAAAATAAAGCTATCTAAACCAATATAACACAAATCAGACATAGAAAGCTACCATGTATCAAAAAATAGGTTCATGGGCAATAACCCAACTGGTCTCAATAATTACATATATTATATAAAGATTACAAACTAATCCAAACGTGAACCATGTAGTTGAAAGATGTCTATCTCTCAAGTTCATGACAATTTTATGCAACAATATTGTAGGCGAGAATATCCTGTTGTTGCAAGGATAACCATTACACTCCCTCCAAGTGTGATATACACAAATTCGGACTGATATATTTGAAAGAATTTTTATACTCATTCGAAATTCCTAAACACTTTGAAAATAGATGCAATAATGGATCAAATTAAATGGAACTTCAAATATTTTTTCTAAAACTGCAAACAATACAATTTTGGTTAATAAGGCTTTTTTATCATAGCAATATTATTTAAGAACTTGCAACTTGTAGGAGTTAGCATGTATAGTATGTGAAATTAAATGTTATTTCATTATTAAATAGTTGGTGTTTAATTTATTAATATCTTATTTTAATAAATTTAAATTATGATGTAAGACATATTGATGTTAAATCAGTCTCATAATCTTAATTAATTAAAATAATTTACAATATAATTATTTGAATTTTAAAAAAAATGATAAATATCAATTAATTACGATATTAGCACCGGTGATATTACTTCAATTATTATGTGTAAACATTGCTTATCTATGAATCATTGGTGTTAGTATACATTAGATGTTGAAATGTTTCTAAGTGTACGTGAGACAATTATCGATATACCCAGTCTCCTATATATGTTTGAGAGAGGTGAGATTTTTCGAAGAAAAAATCTCTAATTTTAGTTAAAACACCATTCTATACTTATGATAGTACCTAAGATATTTTATATTTATCATTTTAATAGTTAGCCAATGATGTGTTAAGTAAGGAAACGTCAAAGGAGAGACATTGGTTAACTATACTTAGGAACTTGGTAACCTTTATAACTTTAGCAACATATAGGCTATTAAAATTCTTGTACTTGGCTTATTTTATTTTTTGCATAATCTTGACATAAAGATATTGAGTGCTTGTATGAGTCTTTTCACTAACTATTTTGATAAAGTTCTCTATACACTATAACACTTGTGGGCTTTTCTACCCACCTAATATGTTTATGCTTGAGGCACATCTCAGTTATTAGTAATAACATCAGGAGTATCAACATCTAACACCGACACACAACCATCTTAACACACATCCCTCATCTTCCAACTCTAGATGTTACTATTATGATTACCAACTCCTTATTGTTATTAACGTCAATATTTATACTTATTCATAATTAATACACATATGTATACATGTATAAACAAACACCTACACTTAAATCAAACCAAACATACCCAGTATATCCTACTTAGAGCAAACCACGCCCCTTCTCCCATTTTTTTCTTGTTCGATAAATCAATTGTGAAATGCTATTTTAGAATGTCCAACATCTATTTTACATCATTTATGCGAAGATATTCAATTTTCATAAATTCTTCTTGATTGTTATTCAAGAAGTCCAATAATGTGTATATATTGGACCTTTTAAGCCGATTATAAATCATGGGAGGTAGTTCTCATTGGTCGACAAAAATTAATTTTAATGTTATTTTTTGTGTATTTTCTTAGTTTATCCAAGTTATCATGAAAGGTAAAAGAGGGTAAAGTAACCATGTGTTGTTTGTTATCTAAAATGTAAGTTTTCTTCTTCCTTGTGTATAAATAAATAAATAAAATTTTGAAGACTTCATGAAGTGCTTCCTTAGGAGTTAAACTTTCATTTGTCTTTTAAGAAAGTTTATCATTCTCATTTCTATAAGAATTGATACTATGATTCACATTTTGAACATGCATGAATACAACATATATAGGATAACTTCCGTCTTGAAAATTATTATTAGACGTTTTTATAAGATATTCGCGACTTTTCTTTAGTTTTAATCCAATATGCAATTCAATGGGTTCTGTTAAGCTAGCTATATGCTATGTATTGTCAACGACTTCAACATAAGGCGATCAAAATTATATCTTGAAAAGTTACATATCCAAGACCCCTGACACAATTAGAGGCGTCGCAAGTCCAATATAGATTACTTCTCAATACAATTTCTTTCAAATTCATTAGAATGTCTAAGAAACATAATACCAACACATCATAAAACCTAGCAATTCTGAAGAAACATAAAGTTGATCACATAATTTGTAAAATGATTGAGACAATGCCTAAGAGGAGGTTAATTTACTCGAGTGATCTGTATATATATATATATATTTAAACAGACAATATCGAATAGCACAACAACTAATATTTAGAATTTATGCATTATGCGTACAAGTAATCAAAAAGACAATCTGTAATATTTAGGATTCACCCAAAGAACTAGGAGCTAAGATTAAAAATTTAGCCATATCCGATTTCATGAGTACCTAAAAAAGGGAAAATAATGAAAGAGAAATTGAGTGAAACATAAATAAGAAAGTATTGGGGAAAATATATCAAAAATTGTTGGATTGATGTGAAGGGAGATAGAAGCTATAATATAATTAATTGAAAAAATGAGTTTTTAGAAGCAAGTTTCATAATATTCTATAGCGAGCAAAATATTTAGATGATGGAGCACTACGAATCTGCTTTTGCCTAATAACTCTTCGCTATTGACTTAGTACCCGTTTGGGAAATCTTAAAATAAGTAACTTATGACTTAAAATGAATAAGTGACTTATAAGTGGTAAGTAGATAAATGCTTATAAGTTATATAAGTGTTTTGTATATTTCAGAAAAAAAATTTACATAAATAAACTAAAATAAATAATATTTAAATATAATTATTTTAGTTCGTGAATTATAAGTTAGATTAACATTTTAAAACATATATTTAAAAACTAAAGTTAATAAAAGAATGAAAAATCAAAATAAGTTCAGAAAAAGTACGTCGTTACTAACATTCAACTTATCAGCTTATAAGTTGTAAATTCGACTTATAAGTTGGGCTGACAAACACTCGTCGATAAGTACTTACGGGCTTATAAGTCAATAAGCCAACTTACTAGAG
>PHNY01093941.1:46317-56560 GCA_003724115.2 Anethum foeniculum
GCCACTGTTTTGAGAATTTTGAAATTTAGCCATTATTTTAAAAATTGGTGTAAAATACGGCCACCACACTGTAATTTACTCTATGTTTAATGAAGAAGTACCGCTTACATTGTAATTTTAGACTTCGAATTCTAAATTGCAAATTGTGTTTTGCAGGTTTTTAATGTTACAAAATTGGATATCAAATCTAAAGCGATCGATGTATCGATTTAGAAATAATCGTAAAGCTGGGAAAAACCGAAACAACCAATTACCTTGTAAAGTAGGGATTTTAAAATCAAGGGCAGAAGCCTGGAATCGTTACCTTTCACAACAAACCATATTGCTGAAGGTTTTGTGCGTGACCCCAGAAAGCGAAAGGATATTAGTATTTGTAAAACCTGCAGCAATGGAGCTACAAAATTAATATCGATTGTAAAGTCGAGGTATCATGTAAATGCCACTTCTTTGGCTTCAATCAATGCAAACAAACAGTAAAATGCAAGCTTTAGGTTTACGTATAATTTAGAGCCAGTAGTGTTGCCAAACAGAAAAGGAAGAACATAAGAAGATAAACCTTGTAACCTAATTTTGTCGTATTTTCCATACCATTCCTTTTGGTTGCGTTTAGTTCCGGTGCATAATAGAGCTGCTACCTGCAACACCATCCCTCCACCTTGCCCTTAGTAACAACAAACAGCTAACAACAGTTTTAGAATTTTGAGTAAATATTTAAATTTATAATTATTAACTTTAGGAGAAAAATGTACCGGAGCAACTAATCTTTTTTTGGTGGTAAACTCCATTCACTAATTACAAAACACCTGAAACTTTTTTCTTCGACACGAATCTCCCAAAGGGAAAGACAGGAGATAATGCTACTTCCCTGCATTTTGCATATCAGGGCATGTTCCCCAATAATGAGATTTATTTGATATATTATTAATTTTCCTCCGTGCTCCCTCTAATAAAATAAGAGAAATGCTAAATTTTCAAAAATTTCCGTAACGACTCGTGTATCATATGCATTAATAACCTTACTAACAATAATACGAGACTCCGTGTAATATATGCTGTGCGCCTACAAAATTAAACTTGCTATTTGAAAAATGTTTATGAGAATTTTTTAGAAATTTCTATCGCTACTAATAAAATAATATTGATCGAACAAAAACTAGACACATTACATTGCATGCATGTATATTTATCTTCATGTATGTTGAATATACAGCTAATGAATTTAGCTAAGAAGCTTTCTACAAATAATAACAACTACACGTGTTTCAATTTTTTTTTCCTAATTTTTAATTATTTTTACAAATGTACAGCCTTAAAACCAAATGCAATCAGAACCAGCCCGAAATGTAACACCTTTTTTTCAAATAACGTAGAAAAAGATTGATTTCTGTTGCATTTTATTGTAGACATAGAGTATGCAGATAGGTTTTTCAAAATATAATTTTTAAAATAAAAGAACGGTTTTTCTATTATATGTCAATGAGTACAAAATAAGTACGAAAATTTATAAATTTAACATATTTTAATTTTATAATAATAGTGGACCCATGCATTCACAAACATTAAACCAATTAATTTAGCCTAAAATAATAAATTTCCGTGATTATTATGTGGTCATGATCCCACAAGTTGAAACATTAATACAATGAAAATATAATCTTGGGCTTACTGGTGTAGTAAATAATCATACGCCAGTTATGGGAACAACGGCCCAGGTTCATATAGCCCGTTATCTTTTACTAACGTATTATATCACCAAACCCGGCTGAAAGGGTTGGGAAATCTTAATTTTCAAGTAATATTGCACAATTCTTAAATTTACAATATGCATTATATATTTGGTAAACCACTTCTATGAAATAAAAATGAAAAATAGTACAACTGCGAAGTAGTTGTAGGCTTATAACAAGATTTTAATGCAAAAGATAAGGGTAATTCGTTTCTATAAAAATCTTAATTTTATGAATTAAACAATAGACGTAAACTAGAAAAGCACCAAATACCATTTTATGAAGTAGATAGATCATATAACGAAAAAGTTTAAAGAAAAAGAGAAGAAGAAGAATATAACGAGTAAAGAATGAGAATAACGTAAATCGATAAAAAAGGAAAACAATGTAAATGGATAATCGATATGATAATCGTTAAAGTTAGAAATCTTAAAATTTTTTCCGTCAAAAGAAAGTGTGTCCTTTACAAACCTGAAAAGAACTTATCAATTTTACCAATCAAAAGAAAGCGTCTTGATTACAAATAAGATTGTGTATTTAATATTACATATTTGTAGTATTTTCCGAAGAGAATTAGTAAGTAAATCCAAATTAGGTAGAAATATGGGATATAGGAATATTCAGAAATATTTTTTTACACACAGAACATTGTGTAGTTCATGCGCAATACTAGTTGAACTAGACAAGGGGAAACTAGACATCTAGTCAAACTACAGAAGAAACAGTAATAATAGTTGTCTAGTAGGAGTACAATTCTGGATTATTTGCTTTCGACATTCAACTATAAAAACCTTTGTTAAAGCGCTGCAAGCCTTTTTCAACAAATCTACGCAGGTAAATAAATTTATCAATGTATGTTTATGTTATTGCTTGCTCTTCAAGTTTCACCCGGTTTCGTCTGTTTAAATGTCTGTATAAATATAAGTTTTGACATTCTCGTACTCATTATTCCTGGGTTTTGAGTCCTTCAATCTACTCTGCCGGTATGTCCTTGCCACTGTATATACATGCAATTCATTAATCTTAATTGTTTCAATGTATATATATTCCATGTATGCACTTATACATTAACAGTTCGGTCCTGCACTTCTAAATTCTGCGTTTAATAATTGATTGTCTTATATGAAAAGAAAATTGTCTTGTTTTTTTTTGTCAAAAATCCATGTTTCTGCTTAATTTTTCATATGATCATTGATTGTCACTGACTTATATTACCCATGAGTAAAAATAACCAGGGAATCTGATTGTTTTATTAGTTGTGGATATGATTATTTTTCTTAAATTTGATCTTTTTGCCATTTTTGCAGGTGTGTTCTAGATTTAGAGTTCATTAGAAACAAGATACAAGCTTAGTGTCTTTTGTTACAAATACTGCAATACAGAATAGGAATTGAGTTAATGGAGTTGAAAAAGAGCAAAGAAAAGGGTAAAATTGAATATGGAGAAGTTGGCTTGGGGTTCAATTTAATAAGGGGAAGAGCAAAACTTAGCAAAAAGGATACATGGGGAAGAGCCACGAGGAGTCTTAATGGCAACGATGTGATCTTCCGCGCTGATAGAGTTGATCTTAAGAATTTGGATGTTCAGTTGGAGAAGCACTTGAACCGTGTTCAGTCAATTGACTCGAAGCCACATCTGCCTACAGAAGATTGGGAGCTTGATCTGTCTAAGCTGGATATAAGATGCTTTAAAGCTCGGGGTTCGTATGGGACTGTTTATAGGGGTACATACGATAAACAAGACGTTGCAGGTAAACACTACATCACGAGAATCTATTTTTGGTTTTTCTTATGTGCTATAACTTCTGTTATATTACCATTCTGGCATTCCCTTTCTAACTTTTTTTTTTCAAGGACTTCACTAGTTAATGTGTTATACTTTTAATCTAGTTGGCATAAAAAGTGAAACTACCTTTTGTTTGCATGCCTTACATTCTATACCTTTCTATTTATTTTAGAGATCTCACTATATTTTTCTCATTCTTATAACATAGTGAAGCTGCTAGATTGGGGAGAGGATGGGAAGGCCACTAGTGCAAAAACTGCGACTGTGAGAGCAGCATTTATACAAGAGGTTTCAGTCTGGCACAAGCTTGACCATCCAAATGTTACAAAGGTATACATATTTCACATACATTGATTGCCTTTTCTACTTTCTAACAAAAAAGTGATTTAACTACGTATATACGTTGCTTTCCTTTTCAAATTTTCACAGTGATCCTGCATTTTTTTGACAGTATCTTTTTTTGTGATATTCTGAATCTTATACCATTTATTTGACATCTCCAATTTGATGTTCATCTGAATGCTTGACTGCAGTTTGTTGGTGCATTAATGGGGACTTCAAATATTAAAATTCCTTCTAAAAGCTCTACGACCAAAGAGCCTGCTAACGTTCCAGCAAGGGCATGTTGTGTAGTCATAGAATTTCTTTCCGGAGGAACATTGAAAGACTTACTGTACAAAAACAGGAACAGAAAACTTCCCTTTAAGATCGTGGTCCAGCTTGCTTTGGACTTAGCTAGAGGGTGAGCTTCTGTTCGATGTTTATATATAAAACTTGACAGTGGCGACCATAATTGTTATTTGTCTTCACTCTGCAGTTTGAGCTATTTACACTCAAACAAGATTGTTCACCGGGATGTGAAAGCTGAAAATATACTACTAGATTCTCGAAGAAATCTAAAAATAGCTGATTTGGGACTTGCTCGATTTGAAGCTCTGAATCCCGAAGACATGACTGGTAGAACTGGAACAGTTGGGTACATGGCACCAGAGGTAACAATGCATATATACCTGACGTGGATTCTTCACTTTTTTCTTTTTTCATACCACTACCATTTTCTACACTGCAAAATATAAATTAGAGGACACAACAATATGAGACCAAACTCCACCGGGAACTATCACGACATTGGCAGTGCCGATACCTGCATTATATATTATCTTCATTTTCGAATGCCATCTTGTTTTATTTTTTTCTCTTTTACATGTCAAAACTGATTTATATTCCTTTACTATCTAATACACCTCCGAGAACCAAGCATTATTTAACCGTACTTAGCTCTCAACTTATCTAAGTCATAGTGAGCTGAGCAATTTCCTACAGTGAAGTCTTGTATTAAAAAAAAAAAAATGCTTGTTTGTATTAGTCAATATCGTAAAAGGTGGGAAAGGGCCTGGTTGATTCCTGACTCTTTTCAGTTTTTCTGTGTAATTTCAGATGTTGGTGAACTGATCTGAATTACAAGCCCCTTGGTCGATATATTATTTGTATTCGTTTTTGTTGTAGATATAATATGATCTTCAATTCCCTCCTAACATCTTGTGTTTATGAGAAAATTGGTTACTAACAACTATTCATAGGATTTTGATATTAAAATGTTAACAAGGTGCTGTTTGTAGGTTATTGATGGCAAACCATATAACAGGAAATGTGATGTCTACAGTTTTGCTATATGTCTATGGGAGATTTATTGCTGTGATCGTCCCTATGCAAATCTCAGCTTAGCTGATGCATCAGCTCAAGTAGTTAAGCAGGTCAGTCTTATATTAACAATTTTATAATTTTCCTTTTTTATTTCTGATGTTGGGAACAATTAAAACAAATGTCATTTTATATGGTTAAATGCACACTTAACTAGAGTTAAAAAGTAACTCAGCAGCTTATCTATTTTCTCGCATCAAACTTGTCTATTTATATTCGCTTCATTTGAGAATTGGGAGAGTAGTGTGTAGGTGTGATATGAATTAATATATCTAATGAAATATTTATATTTATCTTGAAACTAAAAGATAATTTTACTGTTTGTGAATTGATAGAATCTGCGACCTAAGATCCCGAGATGTTGTCCGAGTTCATTCGCAAGCATATTGAGAAAATGTTGGCATGCAAATCCAGAGAAACGTCCGAGTATGGATGAGGTCGTGAGAATGCTAGAAGCAATTGATACTAGCAAGGGCGGAGGAATGATACCAAAAGACCGGACCAAAGGTTGTTTCTGCTTTGCTCTTGCTCATGGACGGGGTCGTTAAATTCTTTTTAATTTTTTTGCATGGAAACAGCCTTTTTCCATTATTCGGAGACTTTTATCTATTACAAATTACAATGATATTATCAATACAAGTTTTTAACAAAGGGCTCGTTTATTTACCAGGTTCTAAGATTATCTTGGAAGTCAAAAAGAAAGAGAGACCCATAAAATTAGGTTACAAGTTTAAAAATTCTAGGTTTATGTGTTTGTTTTATCACTTTATAACTAGTTGCATAATTGCTTTTTTAAAATCATTTATCACATTTGTTAGGTCCCGAAGTATCATAGAAGGAGGGGTTGAATACGATACTCACTAAATAATTTAGTGTGCGGTTAGCAGTTCCGTGTTCTTGAGGTGAATAGTGTTTAGAATATAAAATTAACAAACACAAGATATTCTCAGAAATATATATATTCGATATATATATTTGTGAAGAGTTGCTACACTCCGGTAAAGATACCGGTTACCAAGAACGGATTGTTCTTGCTTCTACAAAGATTAACAAATTAAATCATATATAAGATCTATAATTATTTTGTCTAAGGATTTAATTTCTGGATAACTATTATAATACCCCTTAAGAATATAAACGAATTAAACCAGGCATTATAACGTTTCTCCACTGAAAAGTTTAATGGATATACAATTTGATTCAACTCCTCCATCTCTCTCTGTTTCTTATTTCATCAGCTCCCGTGTAGAAGAAGATGAACAAAATACTTTTTCAATTGATGCTAACCGAATGAATGGCTCTGCTGCTTTCGTGTAGACTTAAAATCAATTTGACTACGTGGCTAAATGATAACCAAGTAAACCAGTTGACAAAATCAATAAAGTGAACTGTAAAAGACTTTGGACTCGACTAAATGGCACCTTGTAGCCTGCCTTGGTCATTTTCTTCTTTTTGAAGCTTGAACTCGACCAAATATGCCTTGTGTAGTCTATAGCTCGACCATGTAGTCCCTTGTAGTGACTTAGGCACAATTTTGAGCTTCAAGGATGCTAGGACTCGACATATAGCACTCTAGAGACTCTAGGACAAAACCTTTCCTCTTTGTAGAGCTAGGGCTCGACCAATAGTAACTTTAGGTGCCACAGTTCTTAGATTTTTCTTCACCAAATCTTTGGACTCGACCAGATAGGGCTGCACATGGGTCGGGTTGGAGGCGTTTTTACAACCCGACCCAATTAGATCGGTTTGAAATTTTTTAACCCAACCCGTAAAATATAAATTTGTAACCCAACCCTACCCGTCGTACATCGGTTTGGGTCGGGTTGAACGGGTTGAATGATGTTATTAAAAAGTTTCAATATTATATATCTATCGCCTATTCTCATTTTAAAAATTTTAGTAACACATATCATATCGTAAATAATATGCACATGAACTTAAGGGTGAGAAGAAAAGATAATACATAAATATATAAGGGTGAGAAGAAAAGATAATACATAAAAATATACAAGAAAAGGTGTACATTCATATCAAACTTAAAAAATTATGTAAAATTAAAAGTGACATATTAGTGAATCGGGTTGGGTTGGGTTAGGGTAAAAATATTTGTAAACCTTAACCAACCCATTTACGTTCGGGTTGAACAATTAATAAACCATCTATAATTCGGTTTGCATTGGGTCGGGTTTTTCGGGTTAAAAAAGGGTTGGGTTGGTTTGGTCGGTTTACTCAACCCATGTGCAGCCCTACGACCAGATACACCATAGGGAGTCTAGGACTCGACCAAGAGGCCTTGTAGAAGCTCCAACACTTACTTTCAAGGATACCAAGTCTAGGACTCGACATAATTGCCTTGTATGAGTACTTGACTTAGTTTTTCCACCTTAAAACTCTAGGACTCGACCAAGTTCACTAGATACAATTTAGGGCTCGACCATCCTCACCTTGTATAGGTGACTTGGTGAATTTTCAAGTCTCTAAGGTCTAGAAATCGACCTAGGTACCTAGTACATGTTACTTAGAACTTTTTCAAGTCCTTAAGGCCAATTCTTGTAAACCCTGAGCTGTAGTTCCTTCAAGTCTTCTAATCTTCTGGTCTTCATATTTAAACATCTAAAAAAATCTTCTTGAATATGAATATTTTACTACAAGCCACCAATATGTAATTCCTGTAAAAGTTTAGCCGCAAATATGATCACTTTTAGAATTTAGCCATAAACGTGTAAAAATATTTTACTACAAGCCACCAATATGTAATTAAGTCTTTTAGATTTTAAAATAAGATTGTAAATAATTTTAGATTTTTAATTAGATTATCGTTGGATCACATTTTGACACATGTCTTGAAATTATATTTGTCAATCATAATATGTAAAATTTGCATCATTTTGTAGGTCCCACCAATTGATAACTATCACAAGTCCATTAAAAATCAAAGGAATGGTTGATATATTGATTGACCATCAATTATTGATGGAGTACAAAAAAATACGGAGCATGCTGCTTTTTCAAAGGAAGCTTGAAAAAGTTGATGAATTAACTGCTCCCCACCTACCCCCGTGTACATATGCTCTAATAGGAAATGTGATGTATAAAATTTTGTTATATATCTATAGCAGATTTATTATTTTGATCGTCCCTATGCGAATCTCAGCTTAGCTAATGTATCACCTCAAATAGTCCGGCAAGTCAGTCCTATTAATGATTTTAATTTCCCTGTTCCGAATCATGGTGTTATGAACAATTAACAAATGACGTTTTACACGGTTAAATGCGTACTAGACTAAAGTGTGGTTTATCTATTTTCTTGCATAAAACTTATCCAGTATATTGTAGATATTTACATTGGCTTTAATAGCGAATTGGGATGTGTGATATGAATTGACATATCTAATGTAATGTTTATATTTATTGTGTCAATGAAAGATAATTTAATATTTATAAATTTGATAAAATATGTGGCCTAAGATCCCGAGATGTTATCCGAGTGCATTTACAAACATAATCAGAAAATGTTGGGATGCAAATCCAGAGAAATGACTCAACATGGATGAAGTACTGAGAATGTTTGAAGTAATTGATACTAGTAAGGGCGACAGAATAGTACCACAAGACCGGGTCAAAGTCTGTTTCTGCTTTGCTCCTGCTTCGTGCAAATTTTTTTTATTTTTGCTACTAATATGATATTTTTCATTGTTCTGTTATTCAATGACAAGGTGTTGAAATACCAAAAATGCTCTTACGTATTGTTATGATATTATATCAGTTCAAGTTTTTAACAAAGTGTATAAACGATTACACGTCCATTGTTCCAATTGAAAATTTAAAACTACAAACATATAATAATAGGGAGCATATTTTTCAAGAATTATGTGCTTATGATTTCTATTACGAGAAGAAAAATCATAAATTATATTTATCTTTGATGAGAACTAAAATCAAAGTAAAAACATAACTATACGAATATTCAGATCAAAAGGTAGTTTCTTTGTGTTAATGAACGTTTCATACTTTTTATATTTTTGTATTTGTTTTTGTTGGGGCCATGTTTTTCTTTTGGTTTTCTTCTAGAAATGCATTTCTTATGTTTGAGTAAGTAATGATGGCATGAGTTCTTATGATAGATATATGTTAGCACGAGATTTAAAATATTAATATTTCACTTATATCTTAGTTGTCATGTATTTGAAACATGATATACAATTTTAATACTTGAGCAAGTTAAATAACAAATTATCAGAACGATGACTGTTTTTTGTGTGGATTTGTTGAATTTGTAGTTTAAGGGTGTTGGTAGTTTGATAAGGACATTCAATAGAAGTTGTGATTATTACATTGAACATAGAGCAATGAAATTAGAGAATCAAGTACATAGAATGACTGTAGTTGGCATTATATTTCTTTTTGCACGGATTTTTACTATTTATAACTATATTTATTTACGATTCTTTTATAAATATAATATGATCCTGTAATTCCCTCCTCCTAATACCTTATATTTTTAGAAAAATTGGTTACTAACAATTGTTCATCAGGATTTTGATATTAGAATGTGTTGTTTGTAATTTATTGATGACATGCCATACAAGAGCTTATCCACCTGTGATAGACATTAGTTTATGTAAAGCATAATGTAACGTAATATGTACTAGAGGTAATATAACTCAACTAGGATAGGAAACATGCAAATAATATTAAACCAATGAAGCACAGGAATCTAGAAGATCAATTCAGGTCAAATACAAAGAATCAAAACATGCAAGTAAAGCTTGAAGTCTGTTACAGGATCACGGAAAGAAGTTCATTAATATGTTCAGGCCTCTGTGAAGAATAACAACTCAGAAGACTACAGGTTTCAGGGACATGCATTGGTTCAATGTATAACAAATCAGGATTTCAGTGGATGAATCAATAAAGTTACAAAAGTCATAACAACTCAACAATGGTTTGCAAAGTTCATAATACGAAGACCTGAGAGCAGAACTAGTCGTCTGTGAACCAGACCAATTGCACTAGGCGTCAGTGATCTG
>PHNY01094010.1:14841-27608 GCA_003724115.2 Anethum foeniculum
TCTGAAAATGATTTATATGATATTTTGGGAGATTTGCAAGACTCGCATCGAATCTGAGACCATGGTGGATATTGCAAGAGCTCACCTTTCACAACAAAAAATTGTTCATATTTAGGGGATATTTGTTATTCTAATATCAGTTGATGTAACATAATTTTGAACATTGGGTTACAGATAACACTTATGTGAACCTCAATTGTGATGCTACTTGTTTCACAACTGGGGTTTAGGTTGCATTGGTCAAGTTGTCAATGTAATACTTTTTATATTGAAGAATTTGAATATTCTATGCAATCTAAAAACAAAATGTCTATTGTTTAGCATGTTCTTTGTTTCACAATCAAATTGTAGATTGTAGTTGATAGTTCGGAGATTTGTTCTGGCTAGGTTCTTATGTTTTAATACATCTCTTACTTGTTCGTTAAAAAAAAATTATTTATTTAGGTTTTTCTACCATATATCTAAGGACACACAATAAACAAAAATTTATAAATTTAGCTTATTTTGATTGGTGTAGTTTTTGTGCATGCAATGGGTCCTTCCCTACATAAGAAAAAGAATCAATCAAAACAAGTTAAATTTATAAATTTTCGCCATTATTGTATACACTTATGCACGTGATAATGACAGAAAATTTGTACTCCCTCTATCCCTCTGAATTGTATACATAATTTTTTTAAAGTTGGACACGCATTTTAAGGTGAATATAAAGTGTACTTCCGTAATTCATTTTTAAAATTTTCTTTTTCTGAATTAAACTTCAAGTGTTATACTTTTATTTAGAAAAAGAAAAAATTTAAAATTATTTATGAAGCTATGCTACAAATGAGCGTTAAAATGTGTGCCGAGCCCCCGTCCCCCAATGTATACTACTCACCGGAAGGAGGGAGTATTTGTTCTTATAACGAAAAGTAACATGAGTAAAACTCCCTTAATGTGTTTGTTTCTGGAGCTACTGTTAAAACTCATGCGTAACTCGTTGTGGTTATTAAATATTGTTTATGGTTGTTGGAAGAATAAAATAATGAAGGGGTTAAATCATGAAAATGTCGTCGTTGGAATTTATCGGTTCTTCGGTTTGAAAAACACTTGCTGGCCCGTGTACTTTGTTGGTTGCTTTGTCAGGTGGGGGATTATGAAAAGGAAATTTACTTTCCAAAATTCTAAATATTCAATCCATTACTTGTGTTTTTCATTTTTATATTTTTTCCATTTAGTTTTCCAAAATTAGGTTCACAATTTATTTCATCTCATTCCTCTTCCCTGGTCGGGTCGGACATCCTTCCCCACAATATCATCCTTGTCGCACTACAAGAAGATAAGGCTAAATGCAACTGCATATATTTAACCGGCGCTAAATTCGACCGAAAACAACCGAATTAAACAGCACGGCTAAATTTAACCGCAGTTGGTCTCATTTACAACCGGTCGTTCTTAAACGGTCGAATTTAGAAGTAATTTCAACCGCATAAATACGACCGGTTTTAAATGTGACCAACGGCGGTTGAATTTAACCATGCTGTTTAATTCGATTATTTTCGGTCGAATTTAGCCTAGCCAAAAAAATGGAAGGAATTGTCCCGCCATTGAAGTTATTTAGCACTCCTAAATTCAATTGATATCAGTCGAAATTATTATTTGGAAATGGCGTGATTTTTCCCTCCTTCCTGTTCGAATTTTCACATAAAATCAGCGCCCAAAAAAGCGGAAATGTCTAAAACTAATTTCAACCAAAATCAGTTGAAATTTAAAAGTTTTTCCTATAGTATCGTCATTCTTCTTCATTATATATCATTGGATTCGATTTTGCTCTCCTTTTAATTTATACACATGTATAATTATCAATGTGCATATTTTTATCGAATTTCAACCATCGAAGTGCACAAAAAAAAAATGCTTAAATAAGTTTAATTTAATTAGTTATTTTTCTTAAGTAGTGATGAACCCCTGGCATGCACAAAACTTACACCAATTAAAATTGCTCATATTTAAAAATTTTAGCGTTTAGTGTGTGCCATTGGATACATAATAGAAAAATAGTATTTTTATAATGTAGGGAGCCAACTGGGAGGTGTTTGAGCAACTCCATTAGGTATACCGCTCAAGTATACCGGATTTGTTTTGCTCAAATACCAATGCTATAGTTTATGTTTTAACTAATCTTTAGAATGACCGTTTAGTGTAGAAGATAAGTGGAGAAGGGAGTTTAATAAGAGTTTAATTTATAGGGATGAGGATGAGCCCTATTAATTACTCTAACTTGCACGAGAAGAGCTGCATTAAAACTCAAAAACTTACAAGATTGCATGCATACTTGAAGATTTTCTCAGTTGTGTCAAGCAAACTCTGGCCTATCCAATGCTTTATGTTGGTCAAAGTGAAATGACATCTCCATCTCAATTCTCAACCGTAGTAATGAAATTAAACCTTGCTTCAGCTGCTATACCTTATGGGCCAGGCCTCACCATTGAAATGTCTATCTATATGGGCCAGGCATACATTATATATCATGTTCAAAAAAATGGGCTCTTACAGAAGGCACTGGGCTTGGATCTATATTTAGTGACTAATCAGTCTACTAGTTGCTTAGAGTCTATTAACATTGTGATATGACTTTTATAGTGAGGGTTGTTCATTATTGCTTTAAACAAGAATAAAAATGCTTCTCACTCGATATCAAGAAGACTATTAGTAAAAGTTGGACCGGAAAAATTTGAAACTCACCGAGTAGGACTTATCAACAAATGAAACCTCCTATACCTGCCTTGCAAGATCCTGAGAACGTATCTCTCTTCCATGATCCATTAAGAAATTCTATTAGATCTTGTTAAGGAACCAGTGTAATAACCTGAAATTCTGGACTAATTTAAAATTTTTGATGAATAGTAATCTTGCGGTTTAATTAAAACTATTACGACCACACTATATTCGAGTACGAAAATTGAGAATCCGAGTTCATGGTGCGTCTTAATACTGAAAATAAGTGTATGTAAAAGCCGTCAGAATTCGAAGACGAGCACTTTTATTTTTTCCCCGAGATTTCACCCGACACTGAAGGATTTAAGAATAAAATGTTAAGATTGAAGGATTTTAAATCCAAGGATTATAAAGGAGGATTGATGAAGGAATGAAAGATACCAAGAAGGTTTCCAGTAAACCCCTAATAATAAAATCACGGATATATTCCTCTAAACGGTCAACGAGATTGAGAGATAACCGAGCAGAGAAATATTTAAACGATCAAGAGCAAGTGTGTAACAAAGTATAATGTGCAAGGGACCAAGCTAGTGCAACATTTCATCATCCATGTGAATGCAAGCAAGAATGCTTCCATAACTATGCCAACATTTGTCCCTTTAATGATCTAAGCTTAATGACATCACTCTCCACTAGATTAAAGATGCATCCATCAAACAAATATCAAGATAATTGATCACTTTATCACCACACTTTTCAAAAAGCCAAAAGCAAGAAGTTTTCTTTCTCCCCCATTTCCATTTCTTCAAACCTGCCAAGCAAAACTGCCATGAAAGAAAAATGCATATCTCAAGTTCTAGAACTTCATAAATCACCAAATTTTACCATAGCTCCCCCATATCATGGAGAAGGTGCGTACCAATTTGAAGGTTATCCATGGAGTTTTCAATTTTATAAAAATGTTTGAAGTTGAGGGTTAATAGTAACTCCGAAAATTACTAACTTATTTTCTTGATTTCTTTTTCTAGTTTAAGGATGATAAGCATAGATCAAGGCTCCTTTAAGGCTTACAATCTCTTGTTAGTATGTTTAAGGCTCTAAGAAGGTATGTTCATGTATATGATGATTCATGAAGTTTGGATTGTAAATGGTTAGATCTTGATGGTTAATTGTGATGGGTTGATGTTGATGATGATTTAATAGAGTATATGGACTGACCTTGCAAGAAATATGTTGTATTTGATGGCTGGGTTGTTGTTAAAAAGATTAAACAAAGTTAGATTTGGGAATCGTTACGCGTATAGCCGTCGTAATGCCCGTTTGATTTAGGCCTGTTTTGAACAAAGTTTTCAAACTATAAAACTTATAGTTTTCAACACCACTGACTATGAAAGTAAAGATAACATTTTGAAGTTTGTAACCATATAATATCGTGTCGAGACAATGTACGGTCTAGGAGAAAAGTCCGTCTTAGTGAAAGTCGTGCAAGTAAACCAAACCGCTGATTGAACTCAATTTGAGGATACAAACGAGCCCCTTAAACATGGTTAAAAATTATGAAACTTGGCCAGTAGGTGAATTATGTATTGAGGAATCCCTCTGCAAAATTTGATCTTGAGAAGATAAAATTTCGATTTTATAAAAATGTTAGATAGGAAGTTGCGCTATGACGCCATGCAGTGCATAGCCACTGCATGGCCACTGCCTTCTTTGTCAATTCAGGAAAATGAGTTCTATAACCAAAACCAATTTCTTGTTTAGTTCTATGCGTAGTTTTCAACAGAGAATACTCTAATAGAATTCATTCAAGAGTATTATTATGAAGTGAATATTTATTTTAAGGATTCACTTAAAGATTTTGTTTTCGAACAATTAACTTGAATTATCAAGTGGATATTATTTTGAATAATTATCNTGAGAATTACAAGATGAGTATTATTTTCGAATATCCATATAAGGATTTAAATCACAATTATTTTATTCAAGGATATTCTTTAGTAGATATTTAATTAAAGAATATTATTTAAATACTCATCAACTAATTCCATATTAGAATAAAAATGATTTGAAAATCATCTTTTACATTCTATACTTTCGAAAAATGTTTTCGAACCTTATCAAGTATATTTTAAAAAGTAAAGAGAGGATCCGAAACCCTGTTTTCAATTTAAATCTCGGTACAAAGAAGATTTAAATACTCGCTCAAAAGATCGGGAGTCCTGCTCAATGATTGTTTAAAATTAGCAAGGAAGTTGCTAAAGGATAGGAAAGAAGATTTTATTACTTACCCAACGATCGGGAAGTAAGTCATGGAACAAGTTTAATCCATTAACAAACATTTCGTGGGAAATATGTGGGTCCTCCTTTTCCAAACCGATACGACTTCTTTGTGGAGTTCTATTAACAAGTTCCTACTTGGGGAAAGGGAGACGTACTTTACATTTCAGAGTCATGGATTCTATTCGAACTAGGAACCAGGATGTTCCGGGAGCAGTTCATCCCAATAGGAAGAGTTCCCGGAGCGGTTCATTCCTAAGAAAGTTCTGGGAGCAGTTCTTCCTTCTACATGTAGACAATAATTGGTTTGTACGACTGCGACTGATCATCGTAAGTATACAACCGGTCGCGGTGATACTCCAAATTATTAGTTCATCATCCAGAATGGATATTTTTCTGCAACTATATCAAAGGCACCCCGTTAGAAAAGGCTACGGCTGTGCGATATAAATGATAGTTGGCAGGGTCAAACGTTCAAAATGACGTTTTTAAAATGAAGTATCTATTAACTTCATCTTTTAAATAAAAGACTGAGACTTGGGTTATAAATGACATAACAAGAAGTTCTCGATGGTTTTACAAGAAAATATATGCTATGTTTTAAATTGTAACATTTATATACATGTTACAATACTGAAATGATGATAATGCTTTCATAAGAAAGGATTTCTGAAAAATATCAAAAGACAAGGTTGGATATATAAGATCACCTTGTTTCCTTACTTTATGACGTACATTCGAACTCTTTTCATATTTTTACTGACAAAGGTTTTCAGAAATTATGAAAAGATTATATGTTAAAGTCTCTAGTAACTTCATCGTTTAAACTCTATTGAAACTTTGTTCATATTATGCATAACAAAGATTTCAAATATATTATGAAAAAGATATGTTATCTAGAACAGTCATTTCCAAAACTGTTTTATACTATTGCTGAGCATTTTTGCTCACTTTTGCATTCTTGCAAATGTCACAACACAACAGATAACCAGTTTTCCAGTTAGGAGTTAGTCACCTGTAGTGGTGCGGAGAACCACATAGACCTTCCGTAGACTCTTTGCAGCTTTGCCTCAGGTGGGCCAGAGAATTCAGATAGGTTACAGTTTGTATTAGACATTATCATAACTTCAAGTAGAGGTTGTGAGTAATAGTGTTAGATCTTGGTAAGTACATATGGTTTGTAATAATAGGTGATACTTGTTGTACGTCATTTCGAAGGCTATGACTTGTGTGTGTGAAGGATTGGGGTCTATAATGTGGTTTTGTTGGATTAGTGAGTTTAATATAGGTTTCACTTGATTGGATTGATGCGTGACAACCCAGATTCCTTACCCCGGATTTGGGGGCGTTACAGAAATTGTATCAGAGCAATAAGTTATAGTACTCAGAGACGAGAGTGTTAAGAGTTGTGCTAAATGAGAGATTAAGGTAAGAACTCATGTAGAGTTCGTAACTGGACTACCAGATGTAGTACCAATGAGTAAGTTTGGCCGAAATATGTATTTGATATATTATGCTAAGACTAATGGAATCATTAGAGATCATCAAAATGATGAGAAGAGAATTTAAAGTCATACATGAATTGG
Source organism: Anethum foeniculum (assembly GCA_003724115.2). Taxonomy (NCBI): domain Eukaryota; kingdom Viridiplantae; phylum Streptophyta; class Magnoliopsida; order Apiales; family Apiaceae; genus Anethum; species Anethum foeniculum. Next base: position 21,402 of record PHNY01094010.1, read on the forward strand.
AAAAGACGTTGATATAGAGTGCGGAACTGAGTCTTTAGAGAAATTGAGGTAAAGACAGTATTACAAATACCATAGGTTGATTAGGGCTAGAACGACCCTTTTTACTCATAGTTGTTATGAGGTGCCAATAAGAAGGCAGCAAATGTGAGAGCCAAGAGACCTAAATCTTGTAAGCAATTAAGGTTGGTACCTAGAAGCAATTGAAGGCATGTTCTTGTTTATAAGGTTCCAGTACCCTACGAGCATCGAATTTACTAGAGATAGTGTCCACTATACCATTGAGGATATTATTATCCTTAAAGAAGGATTTCAACGTATTATGAGAATGTTATCGTAAGACGAGCATACTACATGATATTATGAGTATGCTTCATACATTAGGCCATGATGGTTGAACCAAGAGATCAAGGACGTTGAGAATTGATGGCATGTCTACCCTGGAATTACGTACTATTACAAAGGGCGATGCAACGATCTTAGATTCTACCAAAAGAAGAGACCAGTGAGTCTAGAGCAAAATTCTTTGGTGGAAATATTATCAGAGAGTACGTGTATATACTCGTAAAACTCTATATTTCCGGTAAACTTGTTCACTTGCACACACATGCCACTGAACTTATGGACTGCATTGAGATCCCTAAGAGGTCTCTTTGATCTGTTCCTAGGGGGAACTGGCCACTTTTGATTCATGTCGAACGCATGTAGTAGGACCCTATCGACTTAGCAGGTGCTATTAGGAATGATGTGGGGAAAGGTCTTCAGGATAAGGCACTGGAATGACAGAAATATTTGTGAAAACCAAATTGATAAGCAATTTTCAAATAATGTTGAGAGACACAGTAGTTGGTATATGAAATTACGAAGATGAGGAGATGGGAGCATGCTTTGACTGGCGGTGATAATATTTAGAATAACCATTGACTCATTATGGTATTTACTTGTTGTCACGCTACTCCCTCCAAATAATTCATTATTCGTGTTACCTTGATAAGTTATATCGGGTAATCCTTTTAGTTTTCTACTTCGAACTTGTGAAATAACAAACCGGTGAATTTTTTTTTTCTAAACCAGGACTTATTTAAAGTCTTTTATTTGATCCATGAACTTTCTACTCAAAGTCTGGGATTTTCTCTCGCGGCTCAGACCTCTTTGCACTTTCATTCAAATATCCAAAGAATGTTGGATAAATATTTCCTTAACAAATCAATAAATATTACTCAACGATCAGTTGATATCAGGTTCATTCTTTCATACTTGGACTCTTCATTCGAGCTCATAATTCAACTTTTTATTAAGATCATGGGAGATCTAATATCCGTGAATTCTTTTCTTTTATCCAAGATGAGATTGTGTATCAAACACTGAAATCATAGTAAGGGTATCAATTGGATACTGGTATTCCGAATTCAATTCTATTGGAGAATCTGATCAACTATATGTACGGAGGCACCTTTGGGTGGACCGTTTCATTAATAAGAAATATTTGATGAGAGGCTATCGATTGCTGCGATGCTAATGACGTTCTATTCAAAGAGTTTATAATTGCTTTTCCCCATAAACTCAAGGACTATTTATTTTATCTCGATTAACTAGGTAGCCATAACTTCCTCAACGGCTACTGTGTTGAGATTTTATACCAACGGATTGAACTGCCTAGTTGCGTATGTCTTCATGAAAGACTAGTTAATTATTCTGACTAGTTGAAATTTTAAATATGATGAGAATCGAGCTAATTGTCCTAGCTAGGCGTTGTATGCCAAACTAATTTGAGCTAGCCATTTTGCTTAGCTAGTTGTGAATGTTTTTTTGAGATGGATTAGTTACTGTTTCACTAGTTCAACTTTCAATCAAATCGTTAAACGATTTCATAGGTATTCCATATGCAGGAATGTATGATGATGGAATCTTCCAAAAAAAAAACAATTTCATTGAGATTAACTAGGTCGCCTATTCAATTAGAATTCATATCCAGTTTTATAATTTTGTCGCTTCACTATCCTATTCTTTCCTTCATATAACGGATATTCATTTGAAATCATAAAGTAATTATTCAATAAACTACTTCATTCCTTATTTACCATGAAGTATAACTCATTTTTAGATTATCGTTATTTATGGAACCTTATTGGTTGACTTCATTCAATAAGATTATTCAAGATTTTCCCTTTTATTAATCAAGAGGAAAAGCGTTCGTCTGATGTGAAATTCTTACAATGACCATCCTTACGAAATAGTATCTAAGAATTATTGCTTTTGAGGAAAATCCTATATATCAATATAATTTAATATTTTAAAGACAGTGAAGAATAAACATTATTGTATTCTTTCTGTCGGTCCATTGATCTTTTGATATTGTGACTCCTTGTATTTGGAACTCATTAATATTTTTTGAAACATCTAATGTTGAAATCTTATAAATATTTTCTAAACTACAGTGATATTTTGGAAAATCATTCTTCCAAGGCTAATTACTTTATGGACGATGGGAGGTACAATATGAGACTGAAACCCAATGCTATAATCGTTCAGTCAGAGCATCTGATGAATAATTTTTTTAAAATGGGAATAACATGCTTAGAATGTACTATAAGGACATTTAGTTTGATGATAAAAGGATGTTGGGGGGAACCCTGTTGTGATTAAAGGTGTGCATGTAGTATTTAATGGATTTGGATATGACCAAACTTGTATAAATTTAAGAATTTTCACGAACTACTGGAATGATGAGAAGCAGCCTGATGTTAGCAACACATGACGATTAAAAGAGGATTTTGAGTGAATTACAATGATGCAACTAAGCAACTTGAGGACCACCACATAAGGTTTCCTTGACATGATTTCGATTAATCGCGATAAGGCTCGCACTGAAAGAGATGAAGATTTTAACTTATGAGAAAAACTTGTGAATGTTTTTATATAATTTGGATTATATACTTACATAGAACATGAAATAGAGGATATGATCGAAATTGATCGAGGACTAGGATGGTGAAGTTCGCTATCACTAAGGAAAGGCTAATGTGGTGACCGACACTTTAAGTAGGAAAAGAAGGATTAGAGATACAAAATTTCAGGAAAACTGATGAGAGAAATTGAAAAGATGAAGTTGAAGTTGAGATAACAGAGAAGTAACTAGTTGAACTAATGGAAAACAATATTCGATCAGAATTGATCAAGAAGCGAAGGTTGTAACAAGAAAGAATAACGAGAGGAGAAAACTTTCATTATGTATCGGGAAGAATTAAGGGTGTATAGAGACTTTGAGGAATATTATTAATGACCGAATATAAAAAAAATGATATAAATTAGTTAAGTAAGTACTCAACCTGTTAGAGGACTAAAGTGAAAAAACGAAGAATTAGTGAACCATTATGGCTGGTAGAGGTTCCCGAACGGGGATAAGAATTTATTAAAATGAATTTGAAAGGAGATTACCAAGGACCAAGTTGAGCCAGTATGTTATTTTGGTTATGATTGATAGGTTATATAAGTTTGCATATTATTTTATCATAAACGAGAGATCTCCACTCGACAAATTTGCTATGAAGGCGAAAGAGATAGTTACCAACAGAGAGTCCCAGCAGCAATTGTGCTAGATAAGAACCCAAGATTTAATTCCATGACTAGATATTTCCCAAAGTGTTTTGTGAACAAGATCGAGCAGATGTACTACTTGGGGTTCATATATCAACAAGTAGAACGAGAGAGCTATCCAGATAGTTGAAGATACGTCAAACGCCATGCCTTTGATTAAGGGCAGTTGGGAGGGCCACCTATCGTCGATAGGAATTTCGTATACTTACGCTTACCAAGCAAGTACACGGAGAAGAGACAGCTATGTCCCTTATAATAGGACAAAGCGGGAAGACGAAAGATGTTAATTTCGTACCAGCGCAGAGGACAAAGAAGATCGTTCAAACCATTTAAAGGCAACTGGTAGCAACTCCCAATACACGCGAATACGTCCAAGATGTTAGGGAGGATGAGAATACGATGTGGAAGATATTGTGTTCCCAAAAATATCATAGTGAAGTGGATTGACGATGGTCGACAATCAACGGAAGCAAATCCAAAGCTCATCGAACATTCAACATTCTTAAAGCGTATCGATCAGTTGCGTGCGAAACGGTGTTTACTTCAGAATGACAAAAGGACCACGAAGTGTTTTACGTACCCACGAGAAGAGGTGTTAAATCTAACGTTAAACGTGCTACAGAAGGTGAGTGCGTAGAAATACAACCAGATTTATTATATAGAGTAAATTGAAGGAGATGATAGACCGAAATGAGCAAACACTAAGGACCGAAGCTTTAAGCACTAATAAGAATGTGGTAGGGGAACCAAAATGGTGAAAGGACCATTTAAGCACTAAGAGGTATGTTAATAGCTTGTGCTATGGATTTTAAAGAAAGTTGGAATGACCAGTTGATGTTAATTGAGATTACGACAATAACAATTATCGTGCGAGCATTAAAATGCCCCTTACGAAGCGTTGTACGGAAAAAGGTGTCGTTCTCCCATGTGTTGGGAAAGAAGTTAATAAGCGAAAGATACTCGAAGCCGAGTTGATTCAACATACCAAAGAAATCATAGACTTTGTCAGTACCCGGCTAGTGGTAGCCCAGGACAGACAAAAGGAATATATGGACTAAACTCGTAAGGACGGAGAGAATAAAGTATGAGACCTAGTATTGCAAAAAGGGTATTCCTAGAAGGGATTGATGGGATTTATGAAGAAATGAAAGTTAAGCCCCGGTATATCGGACCATTGAGATTTTAAAACGCATTGGGAGTTAGCTTATGAGCTGGCCTTGGCCCCAAACCTACGCCAAGTTCACAACATATTCCACGTGCCAATGTTAATTAAGGAAGTATAATTCGAATTCCAGGAATGTGATAGAATATAAACGCATGGAAGTACAACCAGGATTGTCTTATGTAGAGCGCCCGATAGAGATTATAGAACAGACTAAGTAAGTATCGTGATGGAACTAGAAGGTTGGAAAGTCAACCTAGTATCTGGATATTGTTATATTGGAGAAGTACCCTCGGCTACTTTCTTAGATTCCGGGACGAAATACTTTTAAGGAGGGGAGACTGTAATAACCCGAAATTTTGGACTAATTTGAAATTTTTGATGAATAGTAATCTTGCAATTTAATTAAAACTTTTACAACCACACTATATTCGAGTATGAAAATTGAGAATCCGAGTTCACGGTGCGTCTTAATACTGAAATAAGTGTACGTAAAAGCTGTCAGAATTAGAAGACGAGCACTTTTATTTTTTCCCAGAGATTTCACCAGAAACTGAAGGATTTAAGAATAAAATTTTAAGATTGTAGGATTTTAAATCCAAGGATTATAAAGGAGGATTGATGAAGAAATGAAAGATACCAACAAGGTTTCTAGTAAACCCCTAATAATAAAACCATGGATATATTCCTCCAAACGGTCAACAAGATTGAGAGATAACCGAGCAGAGAAACATTTAAACAATCAAGAGCAAGTGTGTAACAAAGTATAATGTGCAAGGGACCAAGCTAGTGCAACATTTGATCATCCATTTGAATGCATGCAAGAATGCTTCCATAACTATGCCAACACTTGTCCCTTTAATGATCTAAGCTTAATGACATCACTCTCCACTAGATTAAAGATGCATCCATCAAACAAATATCAAGATAATTGATCACTTTATCACCACACTTTTTAAAAAGCCAAAAGCAAGAAGTTTTCTTTCTCCCCCATTTCCATTTCTTCAAACCTGCCAAGCAAAATTGCCATGAAAGAAAAATACATATCTCAAGTTCTAGAGCTTCATAAATCACCAAAATTTAATCATAGCTCCCCCATATCATGGATAAGGTGCGTACCAAATTTGAAGGTCATGCATGGAGCTTTCAAGTTTATAAAAATGTGTGAAGTTGAGGGTGAATAGCAACTCCGAAAATTACTAACTTGTTTTTTTGATTTCTTTTGCTAGTTTAAGGATGATAAGCAACTATCAAGACTCCTTTAAGGCTTAGAATCTCTTGTTAGTATGTTTAAGGATCCAAGAAGGTCTAACCACTCACCCACCCTTTAATTTACATGATTTATAAGCTTAGGTTTAAGTTATGTTCATGTATATGTTGATTCATGGAGTTTGGATTGTAAATGGTTAGATCTTGATGGTTAATTGTGATGGGTTGATGTTGATGATGAT
>PHNY01094010.1:27775-52496 GCA_003724115.2 Anethum foeniculum
GGTTTTTGAACTATAAAACTTATATTTTTTAAAACCACTGACTATGAAAGTAAATATAGTGTTTTGAAGTTTGTAACCATATAAAGATCGTGTCGAGACGATGTACGATTTAGGAGAAAAGTCCGTTTTAGTGAAAGTCGCGCAAGTAAACCAAACCGCTGATTGAACTCAATTTGAGGATGCAAACGAGCCCCTTAAACATGGTTAAAAATTATGAAACTTGGTCAGAAGGTGAATTATTATTGGGAAGACCTCTGCAAAATTTAATCTTGAGAAGATTAAATTTTGATTTTATAAAAATGTTAGAACGAAAGTTGCGCGATGACGCCATGCAGTGCATAGCAACTGCTTTCTTTGGCAATTCGGGAAAATGAGTCCTACAACCAAGACCAATTTCTTGTTTAGTCACAAATTACAAGTTCTCTAGATCGTGCTCGTGAAGACGGTGTGTCAATTGAGTTAACGGTTAATGATTTATGGGCATTTTAGTGAAACTAGCGCAAATAGTAAAATTCCGTAGTTGACCGAACTTTTAAAATATTTTTCCTCAAGCTAAGCTCTTATTTTCGAAACAAAACTTTTATGATAAATATTAAAAATACTGGATAAGCTCCTTGAGGTGGTTTCGTATTTAAATGTTGATTTTTTGATTTATTAAAAATGTTAGAGTGCAAGTCGCGTAATAGTGATTCAACGAAAAGTCAACTATGGAGGTAGTACTTTGACTGCCCGTTTTACCCAAACTAAGAGAATAATTTGGAGTCGATTAAAACATGAAAATTGTTGAGGATTATTATGACTAAATATTTGTGTAGAGAGTGAGAGTAAAGACCGTGGATTAAGTATAAGTTGTACTTGTCTGTACTGGACTCGATATTGGTTTGTGGAACAGTATCGAGGTCTTGGCAAGTAATGAGTCAATGAAGTTGATTATGTTTCTTAGTTGTATATTAGCTATTGAAGCTAAATGAGATTATTATATCAGTTGATAGAACCAGGCAGAGCAAGTGGAGCTCTAAGGACTTTAAGGACTGTGAGAACCCTTGAGACTATATAGCTGGACATCAGGCAAGTTTAAAAACCCTTACTGTTGTTGTTGCGATTAAATGTTGTACGATTATTCAAATATCCGAAGCATGTTTTAAATTTTAAGCTTATGAGCTAATAACACTTATGATAGCTATAAGCTAGATTTTACAAGAAACCCTTAAGTATAGGGTTTATATTGAACGATTTTTGAACCGGGAGACGATGTTCGCGAATACGCTATGCGTAGTTTTCAACATAGAATACTCGAATAGAATTCATTCAAGAGTATTAATATGAAGTAAATATTTATTTTAAGGATTCAATTAAATATTTTGTTTTCGAACAATTAACTTGAATTATCAAGCGGATATAATTTTGAATAATTATCCAAAGAAGTTTGCTAAGAAAGAGTTTTCGAGATTTACAAGATGAGTATTATTTTCGAATATCCATATAAGGATTCAAATCACAATTATTTTATTCAAGGATATTTTTTAATAGATATTTAATTAAACAATATTATTTAAATACTCATCAACTAATTTCAGATAAGAATAAAAATTATTTGAAAATCATCTTTTACCTTCTATACTTTCGAAAAATGTTTTTGAACCTTATCAAGGATATTTTAAAAAGTAAAGAGAGGATCCCAAACCCTGTTTTCAATATAAATCTCGGTATAAAGAAGATTTAAATACTAGCTCAAAAGATAGGGAATCATGCTCAATGATTGTTTAAAATTAGCAAGGAAGTTGCTAAAGGATAGGAAAGAAGATTTTATTACTTATCCAACTATCGGGAAGTAAGTCATGGAACAAGTTTAATCCATTAACAAGCATTGCTTGGGAAATATTGGTGGGTCCTCCTTTTCCAAACTGATACGACTTCTTTGTGGATTCCTATTAACAAGTTCCTACTTGGGGAAGGGAAGCGTACTTTACGTTTAAGAGTCATGGATTCTATTCGAACTAGGAGTGAGCGTAAGTGGCCGGGTGGCGCTGGTCCAGCACTATTTTATTGGCCCAAATGGTCAGGATATTCCGCGAGCGGTTCATCCCAATAGGAAGAGTTCCGGGAGCGGTTCATTCCTGAGGAAGTTCTGGGAGCAGTTCTTCCTTCTACATGTAGACTATAATTGGGTTGTACGACTGTGACTGATCATCGTAAGTATACAATCGGGCGCGGTGATACTCCAAATTATTAGTTCATCATCCAGAATGGATATTTTTTTGTAACTCTATCAAAGGCACCCCGTTCGGAAAGGCTACGGCTGTGCGATAAATGAGAGTTGGCAGGGTCAAACGTTCAAAATGACGTTTTTAAAATGAAGTATCTAGTAACTTCATCTTTTAAATAAAACACTGAGACTTGGGTTATAAATGATATGCTATATTTTAAACAAGAAGTTCTCAATGGTTTTTCAAGAAAAGACGTGCTATGTTTTAAATTGTAACGTTTATATACATGTTACAAAAGTGAAATGATGATAATGCTTTTATAAGAAAGGATTTCTTAAAAATATCAAAAGACAAGGTTGGATATATAAGATCACCTTGTATCCTTACTTTATGACTTACATTTGAACTCTTTTCATATTTTTACTGACAGAGGTTTTAAGAAATTATGAAAAGATTATATGTTAAAGTACCTAGTAACTTCATCGTTTAAACTCTATTGAAACTTTGTTCATATTATGCATAACAAAGATTTCAGATATATTATGAAAAAGATATGTTATCTAGAACAGTCATTTACAAAACTGTTTTAAACTATTGCTGAGCATTTTTTCTCACTCTTGCTTTCTTGCAAATGTCACAACACAATAGATAACCAGTTTTCCGGTGAGGAGTTAGTCACCTGTAGTGGTGCGGAGAACCGCATAGACCTTCCGTAGACTTTTTGTAGCTTTGACTCAGGTGGGCCAGAGAATTCAGATAGGTCACTGTTTGTATTAGAAATTATCATAACTTCAAGTAGAGGTTGTGAGTAATAGTGAGAGATCCTGGTAAGTACATTTAGTTTGTAATAATAGATGATACTTGTTGTACGTCGTTTCTAAGGCTATAACTTGTGTGTGTGAAGGATTGGTGTCTATGATGTAGTTTTGTTGGATTAGTGAGTTAAATACATGTTACACTTGATTGGATGGATGCGTAACAACCCAGATTCCTGACCCCGGATTTGGGGGCGTTACAACCAGTTACTCTAAAACCTCAAGGTCTTAGAGAATGGTTCTTTTCAGGATCTTATATTATATTCTAACACCCCCCTCACTCGAGAGTCCATTTTTTTTGGGTTGAAGAGTGGATCACGGGCACCCATTTTGGGGTATAAATTGCCTTCGCATCCATAATAAATTGTGAGAATATTGGGGGTGGCAGGGAGTCGAACTTGAGACCCCCGCCGACCAAAGCTCTGATATCATGTTAAGAACCAGTCCATCTAAAATCTTAAGGTGTTAGAGGAAGGCCCCATATGGATCTTATATTATATTGAACACTCCCCCTCACTCGAAATCCTTTTTTTTTTTGTTGAAGAATGGATCACAGCACCCATCTTTAGGGCATAAATTGCCTTTCGTATCCATAATAAATTGTGAGAATATTGGGGGTGGCAGAGAGTCGAACTTGAGACCCCCGCCAACTAGAGCTCTCATACCATGTCAAGAAACCACTTACTCTAAAACCTCAATGTATTAGAGAATGGCCCTTTTCAGGATCTTATATTAATATTCTAATAGATCTGTTGATTTAAATCCGAAGTCCATAATTTGAAGTAATGTATGGTGAATTCTAACTCTAAATGCTTGACCAAACATTTTTCATGTTCTTGAAGTATTAATTTGTTAACCACCCCCATCTAAAAGATCTCTATTTGATTAGAAATCTAGTTCATGCTCTTGAATTTTATTTTCAGTAAACACGAACTCGTTACGGGCCAAACATATTGTCCAAAGCATGTAAGCAGGACAAAGACCACCTTCTATTCCAATGTTTTTTGAGGCTATAATCTTGAAACATTGATTTAAAGTTATTGACTTTTGAAATCAATTTGAATCTCTAGCCAGTTTGCTAATGAGTTCCAAGCTTTTCGTGTCAAATCAAATTTTCATAAAAGTGATTTATAAATTCAGATTCCTTGTTACACCACCAGTATAGAGTAAAGGAGATTTATAGGTTTAGATTTCTTGTTGCACCACCAGGATTGAGTAACTATGTTTCTCCTTTTGAGAAATGACAAAGTTAGAAGAAGGTCATGACCACATTGCCTTAAAAAGTTTTGACTTTTCAAGGAAGTTTTTTGCTTCCAAATCAACTTCCATGGGCCATTCAAGTTTACGGAGGTAGATACTCGATCATATCAGTTTGTCAGATTAAACTTATTTCTATTACTTCTCCATAGTGGTACATCTTTGTCGAGAATATTAACTAAACACACAATATTGGGGCAGTTACATATCATAAATCAACAAGAATAGGAAAATTAAACCAAATACTCTCTCCCTCCCTTTTTAGTTGTCACGTTTGACTTCTCAATGGTCAAATTGACCAACTTTTGACTAGAGATAAAAATTTATCCATTTATTATCTCAAAAAACTGAAAATTACATATTAAAGTAGACTAAATGTAGTTTGTAATGATATAATTTTTTAAAATATTTTCAATCATATAATATATGTAAATTTTAGTCAAAGTTTGGTCAAATTGACCACTATAAGTCAAAACTAGACAACTAAAACGGGACGGAGGGAGTAACGAAATAATCATGAAGGTCGAAACAAGCATATAATTAGTAATTATATTTAAATGACCAAGTCGTAAGTGACACAAATCAGATGATTGAACACAAAGAGCAACACTATCATTAATAAAACTAACCAAAACAGGTTCCGCATTTTTTAAAAATTAACCATCAGACAAGTAACCCTTGATAAATAAAGCACTAGTATGAGTAATCACTACTTTATTACATTTCAAAAAGCGTTCAAAGCCATTCTTAACTCAATAGCTTCCACTTATTATATTTCTTTGAATAAAGGGAACAGGATGCACTCTAGTGAGAGACAGAATACGCCTAGAAGCAAACTTCAGCTCCACGTTTCCTATTCCAAGTACTTGAGCAGCACTAGCATTCCTCATCGTCACTGCCACTTCAAGACTATGTTGATAAGATATAAAAAGAGTAATATCAGCATAAATATGCACATTAGCTCTTGTATCAATCAACTATTCATGTGACAGATATGTGGAAAGTGGTACAAAATTGTAGGTAACATACCCGTTGTTGGTTTCAGAGGCAACAACCTCACCAATAATCATGTTAGCCATATGCCCATTAGTGGTTCCAAGTCCAAGCATAGTATTTTCTTGAGCTATTACTGCAGCTTTCTTAGCTTTCTTGACTGGATAGTTCTTGCTCCAATGACCGACCTGTCCACAAGATCAACATGGTCTGTTTGCCTTTGGTTTCTTAGCCTTGTTCTTGTTAGTTTTGGGCTTAGTGTTATCCTTCTTAGTGACATATTTCCTTTTCTAACCAACAGTCACTACATTCACCTTCGAGCTACTCCCATGTTCAGCAGGCACCACATGTCCCTCTTTAGACTTGTGTTATTCCTACATGGAGATGTCCAACATAAAGTTTGTCCATGTGAGCTCTCCTAGTTATCTTCACGGGGAGAGAATGAACTCCTCCCAAGACTTTGGGATCTTTTCAATAAAAGCCATAACCTTAAACTTTTCAGGTAATTCCATTCCGAACTCTTTCAAAGCATGAACCAACATCTCAAACTCATGAACCTGCTCAGTCATGGATTTAGTATCCACCAGCTTAAAATCAGGAAACCTAGCCACAGAATACTTCTCAAGCCCTTGAGAATTAGTTTTGTGGGTTCGATCCAGCTTCTCCCATAAAAGTTTAGCACTATAGGCATCTGATGAATACACATCGAATAAGGTGATTGCCAAGGCTGCCAAAATAGATGTCATAGCCACTCCATCCTTTTCATTCCATAGAGCATAAACCTTAATAGTTTTAGCCTTTGCCTGATCCACAATAGGAGGATCATACTGAACTACCGGCCACATACCCTTTACCCTTAACCAGAGCGTCATATTTTTCTGCCAACGAGAAAAAAAGAGCTCCACCAACATGCCTGATAAATCAATAGGCTGTAGGAAATGGCACATGGTCTATTCGATGATAGACGCCATAACACCAGAACCAGAGCCAAAGTCAGTAGTCATATCAACAGCCTTAAGAGTAGCAACAGTCTCATCAACCATCTTGCTAGTTAAGAATATACACTACTAGAAATATTGCATTAGACATTGGTTTTTAACCGATGTTAAAAAAAATTGAACCGATGTCTTCGCGTGTGATGTTAAATATCATTACCATTTAACATCGATTTTTAGCTGATGTATGAGACATGCATTGACATCGGTTGACCAACTAAGGTGATGTGTAAAATACACTTTTCACATCAGTCCGGGTTAAGAGAGCGATGTAAAAGGTTATTAAAGACATCAGTTTTGTTATTCTTACTTAATTTTTACATATTAAAGACATCGTTAATTTTGCATGAACGTTGTCTTACTTGTCTTTTGACATCAGTTCTATTAAGTTGCGCAATGTTATATGTTATATTTTATATTGAATATCTAAGAGATGATGTTAATACTTCTATTTTACATCATTTTCCCGCTTTTTACGTTGTTTTTCAGTGGTGTTGCGATGTTAATTTTTCTTTGTTGCATACCCATGTTGTCTTTATTTATATGAACCTAAACATACATTTAATATCAAAAAATTAAACTAAACAAAATTTGAATCAGAAACCGTTCTACTATGTATATCATTAATATTTACCAAATTCAATTAAAGATTAAGGCTATAATCAAAGAGAATATAACATTCCAACCAATAATATATAACATTCTAAACAAAATATTATACTCACAAATTAACTAACCGTCAAAATCAACAACTCTAAACATATATCAAAATAGTTTGGACGGATATTAACTAGCAAAATACATTGATAAAACCAAACTAATCTGAGGGTAGGAACAAATAACAAAACGTGTAGCTACCTCTCCCCGTGCGTGACATTGTTTGGAACTTGTGGTTCGTCATCCAAAGGCAAACATTGTGTCAACATTGCTCTAATCTCAGAAGTCATATATCTCTGCATAAGAAACTTTAGGTAAGACTTTGAGTACAGTTACCTAAAGTGTATTCTAATCAAGCATAATAAATACAAAAAAGATTTGTCTCTACAAGATACAGAAAAAATCTTGTGTAGTTTCAATTACAGCTTTCATTTACAAAGGCTGCTACTTGGCTCTCAAATAACAAATTCTCTCATATTATAGGCATTCACATTTTATAATATCTAACCAATTATCACAAGGAAGAAACTTTAAATGTTAAAAACCATAGACAACATTCTTATTTCTAATCTATCTTCTTCTTCAACAATATCAATTTTGAGAATTCGATCAGCTTCTTGCTTCTTCAAGTTACAAACATTTTTTGATATCACGATAATTTTATATTCTGAAATTTGATCAAATATTCAAACCCCCAAGATTAGCCATTAATCAAAAAACCCACATACTAGCGTATAACAAAACTATCAAACAGAAATCAAAATGCACAAAACCCAATAAGCATATCAGATACATACTAACATACTGTATAAGCTAAAGTTTAGCCAAATTAGATGAAAATACACTAGATAATACTCTAAAACACATACATACTGTATAAGCTAAAGTTTAGCCAAATTAGATGAAAATACACTAGATAATACTCTAAAACACATCAAAACAGCTTACCCATATTATAGACTTATCCTTTCCAACTAAATATAGCTTGTCATAGCCAGATGTAAAAGCCTATCAAAAACCACTATTTGTAACGCAGGGAAAGCTGCAAAGTAGAACCAAGAGGCAGAGTGAGAGACAGAGAGAATGAGTGAGAGAGTGGGGAGAACGAGGGAGAGCGAGAGAGACAGAGAGGGAGAGGGGGGGAGGGACAGAGGGGGAGAGAGAGAGAGCAAAACATACAACAACATATACATATAAATCAAAATATTGAACATTAAATCATGTAAAACTCAAACAAATCGAAGAAGACAGATCTAGAGTTTGATCAATTAAAGCTTTCCATTCCTCTAATTGGAGAGAATTGAACAATTTATGGTTAATTTAATACAAAATCGTGTTCATGTAATTGTAATCGGTATGGGTTAGTAATTTGAAAGAGAGAGAGATGGTGACGGGGTGAGAAAAGAGAGAGAGAAAGAGGCAGAGATAAAGAGAGTGATGTACTCGGGGTATGTTAGGAGAGAGATGTAGTCGGAGTGTGTGAGTTTGTGAGGGTCTGGGGGAAGGGGGAAGGATATTTTGTTAAAGGAGGAAATAAAATTTGTTTAAGGGGGGAAAAGTTTTTGTAACAAGTGGGAAAAGTGTACTCAATAATTTTGTGTTTTTTAAAAGGTGAGTATAGACAACGGCTAGTTTCAAAAGCGATGTCAAAAATACCATTTAACATCACTTAAAAATTAACCGATATTAATTTTTTTTTTTTAACATCGGTGGCATACCTAACCGATGTTAAAGGACCGATGTCGTATGCCCGATAAATCAATAGGCTGTGGGAAATGGCACATGGTCTAGTCGATGATAGACGCCGTAACACCAGAACGAGAGCCAAAGTCAATAGTCTTATCAACAGCCTTAAGAGTAGCAACAGTCTCATCAACCATCTTGCTAGTTAAGAATATAACACAACAAATCTCTTCAAGATTGTTGAGAATATTAACTAAACGCACAACAATGGGCAGTTATATGTCACAAATTAACAAGAACAAGCAAATTAAACCAAATAACGAAATAATCACGAAGGTCTAAACAAGCATATAACTAGTGATTGTACTTAAAGAAGAAAAGAGGAAATCACTTAGCTATATCATAACTTTATCGAAAATCAGAGAATCGGCTGAGTTGCCAAACCCTCGAGAAGACTTGACTGTTCTTGAAGAGATTATTGCCCCACTTACGCTATGATGGGTTGCATCAATATCACTTCCAGGATAAACCAGCTCAGAGACAATCTGTTCACAGATACGACAAAGCTCAACAACGACCAACACCTCAATTTGCAAAGAGAATCGATGTATCTTGTATGTATATGTGTGGGAGAGAAAAAGATGACACAAGGGTTTTCACTTTTTCAGTTCTTCAAAAAAGTAACATATGTCTCTATTGTATATTCTCCATATCATACAAATTTTTCAAGAGTCTATTATTATTGTAAAATAATACTAATCCTCATTTATATATCAATATATAATATTAAAAAATATGCTTATTTATAAATATACATGAATGTAGTTTTAATAATAAGCTTGAATTAGCCCCTGAGCTGAATAGTGTATTTCATTTCAAGACCTGAGCTAAACCCTGAGATAAACAGAGAGTCCTTTATTTTGAATTACAAGCTTTAAGCCAACAGTAGGTCCCCTGATAGGAACAAAGAGTCCTCTTTTTCTGACCCACAAACCCTTAGCTTACACTCAGGTCCCCTGGCAGGAACAGTGAGTCCTCTTTTTCTAACTCACAAGCCTCCTTAGCATGTCAAGACAATTCACCACTTACTTGTCAACTAAAACTAAAACAACATTTATACAAAAAAGCAATTTTGTTCTCATTTCTTCATGGATTACACTAAGAAAATGTCTTAGATCCAAAGATGAAAGTTAAATTCCTCATAGCTAGGAACAGCCTCCACCAATTAGTTTCTTGTAATTCCATCAAGAATACACATAAAATATGACTTGAACTTACCATTTTCTAACACATCTTTTCCTCGACTCAACCTAACATGCTCAATGATTCTCTGTTAGTTGGTTAATTCATGTAATTCACAATCCCTAGGTTCTCCTCTTGATTTTATTTTGGCTAGACTCCTGACCCTTCAATTGATCAATCATCTTACTTACCGAGACAATTTTTTGATAGTTAATGTGTATAATCTACTGAATATTACACTAATTTCAAACAGTTGATGTCAAATGTCATCCCAGAAGGAGGCTAATTTCTCATTTCTAATCTCCCATTTGAATTGTTCTTTATTAAGAAGATTATCTTTGAAACTTTCTTTGATTGAAAAGAGCCCATATATGATTGTAGAGAAAGTACTTCTAGGGAAATTAACTCGATTAAATTTGAAAAACATATCACATTCATATTTACCAAGCAATACCTTCAACCACAAACTATTTTTATTTTTGTGCATCTTACACCACCATTTTGCAACAAGAACTATGCTCATGTGATAAATAATTGATCGATAAACCTTTCCCTAATTTATTTCTTGATGAACAGTGCAAATTCTTATTAAACAAGTGTAATTTCCTTTCTTGTCTGCCATCTAGAATTAGGGCTATTCATGAACCGAGCCGAGCTTTATTATGGAGATAGTGTAATTTTACTCTCGATAAACTAATAAATTCGCTAAAGTAATATTGTTTCCCGGTTTCGAAACTATTACTTTAAAGAGTTTTAACTGTATGTTAGTTGATACAAAAGATTATGTGAAGAAGTGTGACAGATGCCAGAGGCACGCTCTTATATTCAGACAGCCCACAGAGAGGCTAACATCAATCAACGCCCCCATACTATTTGCAATGTGGGGAATGGACATACTTAATCCTTTTCCTATTGAATCTGGACAAAGGAAGTTTATCGTAGTAGCAATCGACTACTTCACGAAGTGGATGAGGCTAAACCATTAGCCAAGATAACCACCAAGGAAATTGCACAGTTCTTCTAGGAGAATATGATATGCAGATTTGGAATCCAACGCATCCTTGTCATGGAAATGGGCGACAGTTCGACAATGAAGAGTTTAAGGAGTACTGTGATGATAACAGTATTGAACTCCGCTTCACCTCGGTTGCCCATCCATAGGAAAACTGGCTGGTGGAAGTTGCCAATCAAATCATCCTTGACTGACTAAAGAAAAGGGTCGAACACTCAAGGAACACTTGGGTGGATGAGTTGCTGCCTATATTGTGGGCATATCAAACCACCTGCAAGGTCACAATCGAAGCTACCCTGTTTATGCTGGCTTATGGAGCCGAAGCAATGGTGCCCTTGGAAATTACCCACGCATCACCAAGAGTAGAAGCTTATGATCCAGAAACTAATGAGGAAGGCATGAGGCTAGTCAAGAGGTCAGAGATGAAGCCAACGCCCGTAATGGAGAGAATCAAAGGAGAGCCTCCGTCTACTACAATAGAAGGGTTAAAGAAAGATTCTTTCGGCAAGGAGACTTGGTTTTGAGGAAGATTGAGGCGTCAGGAATCGGTGAGAGAGGAAAGCTAGCCCCGAACTGGGAAAGACCTTACAAGGTTAAAAAGACTTTTAAATGGGGATGCTACAAGTTAGAGACCTTAGTTGGTGACGAAGTGCCTCGCACTTGACACGCTTCAAACCTGAAGGTTAATTATGTCTAGGGCGTGTAAGGCATGATCTTAGTATTTAATAACAGATGAAGAAATAAGGTCAATGAACCTATTTCTCAGCCTATGTAAGGGTTGAACCAATTTTCCAGGATATCATATTAACTATTTATTCGTGTTTTCTTTGTTTACCTTGTCTACAATTTTGTTTTATGTATGAACATCTAATGAATACAAGTCTGGAATGACCAAGTACCGAAAGAAAAGACAAGTAAATGATCAAGTAATTAAAAGTGCATAATTGAAGACCCTGAAGGATCTCGAGTTAATTCTCGAAGGACAATAAGATTACAAACCATGAATGTCTAAGTCCACAAAAGACCCCAACTAAAAACTGAATAACTTGAAACAGAAGCCATATATGGTAAACAAAGCCATGCAAGGCCATATCATCACTCACCTGAGGAGTCCTCCCTCTCGTCATCCCCTTTGTTGACTTCCTCGTCATTCTCATCTGACTCCTCGGAACTCTTGGAAGAAGACTCCTCGTCCTGGATCCTCATTTCTAGCATAAATTCCCGAATCTTCCCATATGGACTTCCTTTGAACCCGAGACTCTTGCTGACAGGAGCTCTACCCTTAGAGCCGGAGCCTCCTGGGCTTGAGCTTGACCTAGAGCACCGAGGAACATCCTTAAGGCCAGAGCTAGATGCTTGGCCAGCATTGTCGATCATGGAAGTCGCCCAAGGACCAGGGTAGTCTTCCGGGTTCACCATATCGGGATAAGAATTATGGATGTGGCCGATGGCTTTATCCCAATCAAGTGACATGTTTACCGGGAGCATCTCATCATCGTGATCATCTATAATCTATAAAAAAGCCACCAACTTCTAATAAACTTTAACAAGCTTACGAAGCTCTAATTGTTTCTTCTTCATGAGGCCGTTGAACTTTCCCTCATTAAGGGAAGCCCGATCCTCGGCCAAAAGAGCCCTAGACTCCCATTCTTGGGACTCCTCATTGAACTTCTTATTCTCCTTCTCCAAGGCAATCTTTTCATTTCTGATAGCCTAGCTCTGGGTAGCAGAGGCTGCGAAGTAGGAATTGGCATGAAAAAGAAAAAGAAAGTGCATGATAAGCATCAAAAAGAGCAAGATAATAAAATTGATATATGAAAAACTGATGCTCACCTGATAAAGGGCATGAGCCACTAGCATCTCCGACTCAAACAGTCGTTCTCCTATCATAACATGAACGAGGTCGGGGGGAGTAATTAATAGAGCACTTGGACCAGTCCAAGAAAGCCGAGGACTCCCAAAAACTGAGTCCTGGGAACAAATAGCATACGATGGCTCTAAAGGGGTGTTAAAGCTTCCATCCGAGCCTTAAAATCTCTTCTTCCCCGATCCAGAGCTATGATTCATGAAATCCTGAACCTTTAGAGGAAGACAGTTCTTGTTGGAAATAGCGTCCAAAGCATGAATAGCTGAAATGAAACAAAGAAGAGTATTTGAATAAGAACAAAGTTTTCCAAGACTAAAATGGGAAAAATATATACACTCCAATGAAAGGCCCCTAAGGCCAGCTTCTACTAGTTTCCTCTCGGTCACAAAGAGCTGGTAATGAGATTGGCTGTTGTCACTAATAAGCTGATCATGAGCATAAAGCTCAGGACTGTCAAGGTTGAAAATTAAATGAGCATTATCTACTATACTACTGAAGCTAGTACTAAAAAACTCTTCACAGTCTCCACCTTTCCACTAAAGAAAAAGAAACTTCTTGTTCCAGCTCTGATTGGAATATGGAAGGGAGTATGCATTTACAATATGTCCAACACCGGATCTATGTGAAATTTGGACCCAGCCAGCCCTCGACAAGGGAGAATTCTTCATCATAAAGGTACTCCTAAACAAAGAGGTGTTCGAAGGGATTCTGAGTTGAATGCATCTCGTCATAAAATCTATTATGAGCCCCCAAGCGTTGGGGTATACCTGACATGGATAAATCTTGAGCTCAGCTAGCAATATAATGATGAAAGGGTGGACTGGAAACCTTAGTCCAACAACAAGAGCTCCTTTGAACACGCACAATCTCTCCGGATTCCAGTTGCAAGTTCGATAATTTGGAGTCGCGGCGTGAATTCTAACCCAATCTGGAAGGTATACTTTTTTCTAATCTCTTGCACCTTTTGCTCATCCAGAATGCTTGAGTGGTTGAATGCATTAAGATGAGTGTTGTTTTTGAATTCATCCGACAAAAAACATAATAAACTCTTCAAACTGTTATTACAACGGTTTGCGGAGAATGGTAGAACAAGAACTTTACCTTTCTTCAATCGAGCCTTAGCTTGCTTGGCCAACATCTCAGCCACGGATGAAGAATGTTCACCACTATCGTCAGACATCTCCTGAATTTGAAATTGAAGAACTTAAGAAGCTTCAACTAGAGAGGAAGTTTGAGAGAGATTTGAGAAATGAAGAAGTGAATTGAAATGAACACTTCTCCACCTATTTTATAGAAAAAAAGAACCTGCTACAATAGATCATAATATAGGTTGGTTCGCGTTTAGAAGTTGTACACAAGTTACGACCATAAAAATGACAAAATGGGTAAATTAAATCAAGAAAAAGACACAATAAATGAACGGATACTCAGCAAAACTCCAAGAATTGAATAAACGACTAGAATATACTTGAGGTAAATAAAACACTAATGATTGATCTTAACTTAAGATTCATTACACTAACCACTAAGATTAGTGAAATGAATTATAACTTTGAAGGAAAAGTTTTTGAGGAAAAAGGAATTCAATTTCTAAACTCCAAAAACCAGGTGGATTTAATTTCTTAACTTTGAAGGAATTTAACACGACCGGGGGCTTCTGGAGACGCCGGGCCGACCAGACCAGCCCTCCCTGGTCGGCCTTCCGGCTGACTAGGATGTCCTCGATCACAACGGGGACATCCTCGAGCATGATCGAGACGTCCTTGGACACGACCGGAGGCTCCCGGAGAGGCCCGGCCAACCAGAAGGAGCTGGCCGGGCTCTAGGGAGGCCTTCCGGCTAGATGTCCTCAAACATGATTGAAGGCTCTCAGAGAGGCTAGGTGACCAGAAGGAGCCGAATAGCCTTCCGGGGAGACCTTCTGGCCGACTAGGATGTCCTCGACCATGACGGGGATTTCAAACACGACCAAGACGTCCTCGAACACAACGGTACATCCACGGACAAGGACAAAGGCTCCCAGAGAGGCCCGGCCGACCAGAAGGAGCCGACTAGCCCCCCATGGAGGCTTTTAGGCCGAGTAGGATGTCCTCTACCATGACTAGGACGTTATCGAACATGACCCAGACGTCCTCGAACACGACGGGACATCCTCGGACATGACCAAAGACTCAGGGAGAGGCTCAGCCGACCAAAAAAAGCCGACCAGCCTCCGATGGAAGCCTTTGGCCAACCAGGATGAGATCTGGCGAAATCCTCTGATGGCCAAAGTTGACCTTGAACGAAATCTGACGACCACGGCGGATAAAATTTCACGAACACGGATGAAATTTGCCGAAAAATGAAAATTTTCAGATTGTTGAATTAATCCCGATTAGAACCGATTAGCGAAATTAGTTCATAGTTAGCCCTGATTAGGGCCAATTAAGGTCGATTAGTGGTTTCTAGTTCGAAATTAGCCTATATTAAGGTTAATTATTAACTTGTACATGTAAACTAGCTCTGATTAGGGCAAGTTAGCAGCTCTCTCCCAATAATTAACCTCCATTAAAGTTAAAAGCCGACGAACAATCATTCCCTAGCCTTGATTAGGTTAGATTAGTGTCCAAAGTCACTTGATTAGCCTGTATAAAGGCCAAAATTATCAATTTGAGAATATAAAGTTATTGTGAACGTGTAGGTAGTTCCACACTTCGCAATATGACCGAACACAAGAAGGGATGAAATGGTCCCGAGTCACGAAAAGACCATAATAACTTCCACGAAAACTCGAGAAGTTTTCCCGGAAGTTGGGGGGCAAATAATATAGGAAAAGAATGAACCTTAAAGACATAATTAATGTTTTATTAATTATTTATGGAAATTTACTTCCAAAGTACGGACACGAACATGAACATTACTTTTCATGTCAAAGGCCTAATCACGAACACGAACAGAGTAGCCCAAAGCCCGTCAACGTGACCTAAACTTAATGTCCAGCACCGAAACTAACTCTTTAAGGAAGGATCTAGAATACAACGCTTAAGGAGTCCTACTTACCTTCTAAGTTGGAGACTTGTCCACCAAGTCTCCCAACCCTAATCTAAAACCCGAGGTGCGAAACCTATTTAAAGGGCCTCATCCTTCAATGCGGAACTACATTTTTTGCTTGATTCTCTACAACACAGAGATACTTAGGAACTTCGTATGGACCGATTAGTCTCGAACACGAGTGCAACCATTAAAGCTCGAAGCTCACAAACCCTAGCATTAAACATAAAAGAAACCCTAGTTTTTATTCCACAACAAGTTAAGTCTCTTTACTCTGCTCAATGAAAGACTCAAAATGAAGTTGATAATCTTAAATCAGCTTTTGAAACTGTCAAATCCAAACAAGAGTATGAGTTGAAAAAGATTCTAAGGCCTATTAAGAGAAACATGAAAAGATTGAAAAGAATCAAGAGGTCATGTCTGGACAGACGAGAGAGATGCAGACTTTCCTAGAGATTTTAGTGTCAATTATTCTTGGTGATGATGCTAAAAAGGGGGAGAAGATTATGATATCTAAATGCACACTGCAGGTAACTATGCCTGATGATGATTATGCTCCAGATGGTGGAAATAACAGAGGTAAATCACTTGGTAGTAATAAGGGAGGAAAAGATCTTATTGGATCAAGTGGTACTTCTGATAAGCCCACTAAGCAAACTGGTGGAAGCAGAGGAGGCAAAATACCTAGTGGAAGAGGAAACAAGAAGAGTATTGGAATGAAACAAGAAGAGTATTGGAATAAGGACAAAGTTATCTAAGACTAAAATGGGAAAAATATATACCCTCTAATGAAAGGCCAGTAAGGGCGACTTCTACAAGTTTCCTCTCGATCACAAAGAGCCGGTGATGAGATTGGCTGTTGTCACTAATAAGCTGATCACGAGCATACAGCTCAGAAGTGTCAAGGTTAAATATGAAATAAGATTTGTCAACTATACTACTGTAGCTACTTCTAAAAAACTCTCCACAGTCTCTACCTTTCCACTAAAGAACAAGAAACATCTTGTTTCAGGTGTGATTGGAATCTGGAAGGGAGTATGCATTTACAATATGTCCTACACCGAATCTATGTTTAATTTGGAACCAGCCAACCCTCGACAAGGGAGAACTCTTGATCATAAATATACTCTTAAACAAAGAGTTGTTTTCAGGGATTCTGAGTATCTCGGCATAAAAACTATTATGAGCCCCCAAGCGTTGGGGTATAGCTGGCATGGATGAATCTTAAGCTCAGCTAGCAATCTAGTGATTTAAGGGTGGACTAGAATAAGTTTCTATTTTGATTTGAATTCTTGAATCCGGTTGCTTGTTGAAAAAATGAGATCAGAGATTTGGAATTGTGATACGGCATGAAGTAAGAGACGAGTTATGGAGCGGTAGATAGAGGAATTGCCTTTGTGCTATCAATTGTGTTGTTAGTGGAAGCATCACCTTCACCATCATGGCACATCCTCCCCACATCCGAGGTCTCCATAACCTCCTCTCCCTTCTTTTGATGAGTTAGCTCTACGTTCTTAGCTTCAAAGGCTCTATTCTGGAGAACTTTGAATGCATTTCATTTGATCTTAGAAGACTCATTTGGTTACTCGTTGAAACTCTTTCGAGGATTATTTTGTTAATTGAAGATCAGGGATCTAGCCTAATGTTCTGGTAGCATCTTCCTCTCAGAACGTGTCCTCCTATGATGATGCTCTCAGGTAAATTCCTAATATGCTTATTATTTTGCTTAGTTCATTTATGCAATTTTTGATCGAAGAAGCGTTCACGGTTTTGGATGCGCACAAAGAAAAGCTATTCTGGGATGAAATACTTGGGGATGAACCCCATAACATTTTTGTGAGATTATACTTTTCCATACGACATGCCTTGTGAGAGGTGCACATTTTTGTATGATATCTCTTATTTCGTACGTCGAGCTAACTCAAGTAAGCTTAGAGATATGATGCATAAGTGGTACATCTCTTTCAGCAGACCAAGATTAAAATTTTTAAGAAGATACATTTTTGGGGTATTTCTGAATCAAAGAATCGAAGGACGTGCCCTTCACATTGCATTTTAATGGTAAGTAGATTGAGAGCCTGTCCTGAGGAAAAATAGCCATAAAGAAATTTTGGTGTTTGAAGATTGAAAATTCCATGCTTTATCTCTGATTTCACGTGGACACTACAAGAAAAATTGATTCAGACGATATCGAAAAGGCAACACTTGACATACAAGCGTTGTCTAGTTTTTTCACACAACGGTTTCATTTCACCCTAAAAAAAATATATTGTCTGACTTACATCACTACAACGGTTGAAAACTATTGTCTAGTAAATCAAATCAGACAAGTCTTTTAAAAAGTGGTGTTGTATAAATCATAAGATTTGAGCTTTACAACAACGGTTTAAGAACCAATGTCTAGTTAATCGAATTAGACAACTCTTTCAGAAAGTGGTTTAGTGCATATTTGAAGGCTTATACAACATTTTTTATAAATATTGTCTAAAGATGATTAAGAAAATATTATGATTAACCGTAGTACCCCAAGTCATCAACTTTAATCCCTATGTTTATATCTACTCAATTGCAAAGAAAAACAGGGATCCTAACGTTGTTATAGTCCAAGTCCCATATACTTTTTATAACTCTGTAATATGTATGTGAGTGTGCTCAATACTTTGATCCTTGACCTGCACAATCATTGTGTTAGCTTCTACACACACACACCACTACATTGAACTTGACGGTTATCATCACGATCCTTAGTACTGAAGGTAACCCCATCCATTTTGTAGATACTGAATGTAGGAACGACCTTGTTGGGCTCATCTGCAATCCACCTTATCTCCTCGGATACCTCTTTTCGGTCAACCAAATATGAAGCAATCTTATAAAAATAACATAAGTTGTAAAATTTAAAACTAATGTGAGGTAAGTAGTTATAAAAACTGCACAGAATTATTATTAAACACGCATAATACCTTTTCCTTAAACCATTTTGCTTGTTCTTTAGCCACATTTCAACATTTTTATGTTCTGGGTATCTGGTCATTAAAAATGCGATGTGTTTATTGCATTTAAAGTTAAAAGACTATATGAATAAGAACTAATGACATAAAATATGTATGCAATAATTTCATATAAATTGAGTGAAAGTTTCATTACCTACACAAAATATGACCTAAAAGCAGTAGTATTTTGTAGAACACATAAATGTGCTAAGTGTAAATCAGTGCTGCTAGGGGTTATCATGGTTGCACCAGATAATGGCCTGCAAATGGAATATTTTTCATGCCTAACATTTTTTGGTAGCCCAATTGTCACTTCGTCGTGGTCCACCAAACATTCAATAGCCTCTTCTGCAATATAGGTCTCAGCAATGTAACCTTTTGCTCGAGCCCGATTGCTTATATACCCTTTAAATATCTTCATATATTTCTCAAAGGGATACATCCACCTAAGAAAAATTGGACCACAAAGGTCAACTTCACTTACAAGAAGAACTTCATAAAGCTGGCATAAAGTGTGTACCAACTATGATTGCATTTTCTCCAACTTATCGACCTCAATAACTTTACTACAAATGACCTTGCAGAAGAGACAAAACCTAATAATAGTGTTCCTGACCTATTTTTGAAGTGACGAACGAATCACAACTGGAAGCAAGTGATGCAAAAATCATATGGCAGTCATGAGATCTCATTCCAGTAAGTCGAAGAGTTTCCATTGAAACTAGACTTCGGATATTAAATAAAAACCATCAGGAAGCTTCATGCAAAGAAAGGACGAGCAAACAGCTTTTTTTTCAAAATGCGTTAAATTCCAAGATGCCAATGGTAAATTCTCCTTTTTTCACGGAGTTTTTGGCCTTAGCTCTGTTCTGATTCTCATTTCAGCCATGTCTAGACGCATAAATTCCTTATCTTTCGTATTCTTTAGTATATTAAGCACGGTACAAAGTAAAGCTTAACATATATTTTTCTCGATGTGCATCACATCGAGGACATGCCTAACTAGTAAAAATTTCCATTAGTCAAGTTCGAAAAATATACAAATCTTCTTCCAAACAAGTCGAGGATCACCTTTCTTTAATCGAGGTTGGCATTGTGTCTTACCATAAACGTTGCCCTTCAAATGTTGAACTCTTTCAATAACGTCCTCCCCGGTTAATGGAACATGAGCAACTTTTTTTCCATGGTGTTATCAAAATCTTGTTTCAGGCGACGATATGGATGATTACGGGGCAACCACCTCCGATGCCTCATGACCACACATTTACGGTAGTTGACCAGCCTCGTAGCTTTTTCTTTATCAATACAGAGAGGACACCCATTATACCCTTTGATTATATTTCCCCACAAGTTGCCATAGGCTGGATAATCGCTAATAGTCCATAACAAGATAACTTTTACCAAAAAGTACTTCTTCTTGTAAGAGTCATACACTTGTTTCCCCTGCCACAAATTTTTTAAATCTTCTATTAGTGGTTGAAGAAACACATCAATGTCATTTCCGGGTTGAGTTGGTCCAGATATTAACAGACAAAGCATTATATACTTTCACTTCATAGAAAGCTATGGTGGAAGATTGTAAATTGATAATAAAACTGGACAACACAACTAATCAATATTTGTACTGTGAAAAGGATTGAACCCATCAGATGATAAAGCTAATCTTAAGTTTCTAGGATCTGAAGAAAACTCTGGCCACTTTGTATCGACTTCCTTCCATGTTTTTACACCTGTCGAATGTCTCATTTTACCATCCTTCAACTTTTATGTATCATGCCAAGTTAAGTCCTTCACTGTTTCAGGTGAACTGAACAAATTCCTCAAACGTGGTATTAATTGAAAATACCATAGAATCTTGATAGGAACCCTTCCAATTCATTTCCATTTTTGTTCAACTTCCATCTAGAGGCCCGACAAATGCGGAACCTCGTCTCATCTTCATCTTTCTGTCCACGGTATATTAAACAATCATTCGGATAAACATGAATTTTTTCATACTCCATTCCTAAAGCACAAAAGCTTTTTTTTCCTCACTAAACGAACAAGGAAAAGTGTTCCCTTCTGGAAGCATAGACCCCACAAAAAGTAGGATTTCAGAGAAGCCGGAATCAGATATTTGATATTTGCTTTTAAATTATATAACTTCACTAAAGCCTTGAACTTAGTAAATCCTTCACATCCCGGATAGAGGGGTTCATGTTCCGGCTGAATATGGTTAAATAAATCTGAGAAATATAGAGATACATCATCATCACTATCATTATTATCTGTTTTTATCGGGATTCCATTTACAGATTGTGAACTGCCGGTCTCTTCACCGAAAGGCTGACTTTCTTCTGGATTTAGCCCTCCATGCCAAATCCAACACATGTACGTCTGATTGATACCATTAAGGAAAAGATGGTGCTTCACTGTTCGAGCTTTCCACGATTTACTTTGTGCACATTTTATACATAGACAACATATTTTGTTTTCATCACATCCGTGCTCAGATGCAAACATCAATAAGTTTTTAACTCCTGTTTTAAACATTTTTGTTCTTCTATCAGCCTTAACCAAGACATATCCATATTTTCTAATTAAAAAAATGACATTTAATTATCCCTTAATTGTAATGAGGGTGCATTTCTAGAGGGTGCATTTCTAGAATGAATCACGGCTAGACTTATTCATGAATTTATTCTATACTAACATATACATTTTTAGTCCATGTTACTAGTACCATTAAATGGTAGACACCATGAAACAAGTTCAAATCTGGATGCAGATTTACAAATTGGGCAACAAGTACCATTAACCACAACATGGTAGACACGATGAAACAAGTTCAAATCTGGATGCAAATTTACAAATTGGGCAACAAGTCTGAAGCATCTGTATTTGAACAAATACAACAAGTCTGAAGCATCTCTATATCAACAGAAGTACGGGTTGAAATTCACATAAATCACTAAATAAATTTAATAAATCAAAATAAATTCACTTATGTCACCAAATTTCCAAATATAAATCAAATATAAATTCACTTCACTAAATGAAATTTACTCAAAACAAATTTAATGAAATTTACATTAATGGAGATAGAGGGATGCTTTAGTACCATAAACACACTGAGAGGAAGAAATTGGGTATGAGATGAAGAAATTAAATGGTGCTAGAAGAAGTCGGGTATGAGATGAAGAAATTGAATGGTGTTTGAGGAGGCAGAAAGCAAGAAAGATGATGAAGAATCAACTGGTGACGAGGAAGTGTTTGAAGGGGCAGCCTCTGTTTAGTAATTAAATTACATAACGTTTTATAAGGACAAATACTGTTGTAGTAAATACTTTTGAACAATACAATTAATTAGCTACAAAACTGTGGTGCAATAGTTTTTTCTGTATAAATCTGCATAACAAAATATTTTTTTTCAAAAACATTGTAGTTTAACTCAGTTATAATTTTAAATATATTCAAAAATAATTTCAATTACAGAATATCATAATAATATAATAGATAATTAAATTTAAAAATTTGTCATTCTTCTATTTAAAAATTTATTAAATTTGTTTTATTTCAAAAGAAACATATTTTTAAATAATTTGTAATTATTTAAAAATAAATTATTAATTTTCTTAACCTAAAGTACTTGTAAATTAAAACTCTTAATAAGGTAAGCATTTATATTGAAAGCTTGTAAAATAAAGACGGTTTCTTTACAGGATATATAGTTGTCAAAACAAACCTACTATAACTGTTCCTTGCAAAAAGGTGTTGTAGTAAAGATACAAAGGTGTTTTGCTATAAAGTGTTATGTCTTCCTTCATTCTAACAACGCTTTATAAAAGAAAATTGTTGTATTATTAATGCTTTATTTTTTATTTTTGGTAGGACTTCTTTTCAAAAATTTTACATAAAAACTTGAATATATAAGTAACCAATATATATATATATATATATATATATGATATTTTTGTACTCCATCTATCGAATTCATGTGACCATTTGACCTTTTCACCCATTTTAATGTGCTTTAAGCACTAATATGACTATGTTTTTACATAATTATGTTTTATACGAGCACTAATAAAAGTATTACTAACTATATTATCAAATTTTTTGATTATTAACCTGTTAACCCCATCTAATATATGGATTTTCTATTGATTTTACATGTTTTATTTGAAAAGAAACACATTTTATTTACTTTATAATTATTTAAAAATTTATTTATATTTAAAGATACATTATTAATTTTCCTTACCTAAAGTAATTATAAATTTAAACTCTTAATGACAAGCGTTTGTTTTGAAGCAATCGTCATAGTATGCAAACTCCTACAAGTATTTCTCTAGAAAAAGGCTAGTAAAATAAAGACAACGATTTTTTTAAAGGAGATATCATTGTCAAAACAACGGTACTACAACGGTTCCTTCCAAAAAACAGTTGTAGTAAAGAAAGTTTTTTGCTTTAATGTGTTATGTCATACTTTCTTCAACAATGTTTTATAAAAAAATAATGGTTATATTATTGTTGCTTTATTTTTAATTTTTGTCGGACTTATTTTCAAAAATTTTACATAAAAACTTGAATACATAAGTAACAAAAATATTTATATGATATTTTTGTACTCCATCTATCCAACTTCATGTGACCCTTCAACATTTTTACGCATTTCAATGTGCTAAAGATATGATGTTGAGAATTAAGCTGCCACGGACATGCAATCTTATCTTTGGGTTCTTGCTAGAACAAAAGTCCTAATATGGTATGTTTTTTGGTTACGAAAGAAAGGAAAGAGAAGATTTGAAATTGTGTGGAGGTAATAAAACTGTATCTCATGAATTTTTTTTTTGTGTTAATTATGACTTCCTATTAAGGTATCACAAGTGTGCTAATTAAATTGCTTATACATGTACATGGCATATATAGTACCACAAACAGCAAAAAAGATTATCTGAAAATCGGCGGGTCGAAAATAGAGGGAGTTTAACAAAAATTTGACAAGTGATTATGTCATTCCTTATGCTGATCAACCTGAATTGTGAAAGTTCCCTACGGCCGACTACTCCTTTATCCAGATGGCACACTGGGACATTTTTATTGCTAGCCGTCAAACTAATGAATTTTTGGCGAGTTTTTCACCTTATTTGTTTAACAAAGTTGTCGAATAGTATAATTAGCTTGACAACTAATTTGTTGTTAACCTTTTTGTGTTTGTTCTTAAGGAGGTCCGCCAAAAGCAGAAAATAAGGAGAAACATGAATGAATATCCACACTGCATGTCATGAGAGGGTTATTCTAACCTAGAGCAGGAAATGGTTAGTAATCTTGATACATTTCTCTTTCAAACATGCATGATAAAGATATTAAATTTTAAATTATTTTGCATGATAAATGACACTGTATTATTTATTAAACATGTGTACACATACAGTCTCAAGGTCATCCTGAAATTGAGATAGATAAATCTAATAGGTGGATCCCTGCACTTCAGGATAAAGATGGGAACTTCAAGTCAGAAAAAGTAAAACAAATTGCTGAAGAGACTGCAAGTTATTCAATTATATAATAAACAAATTTCTCTATCACCACATTTCTATTTTGTTAATTAAGTATAAATTTTTTGTCAATTTTTTAGAAGATTATGAAAAATAGATTTAGTGAAGAGGAAGTGACAGTGGATGGAACTAATGATATATTGACTAAGGTGCTCTGTACCTCTGAGCACGGAGGATGGGTACGTGGCGAAGGGGCATATGTGAACCGGTCTACAATGTTACATCATGTTACATCATGGCATACCTCATTACATAATTAATATAGCCAGCTACATGCATGCAACTCAATTTGTGCTACCTTTACTTTGTCATGCGGCCTACCTTTTATTTAGGCTTCAAACTTGACTGTTTTACATTTTCACATGTTCACCATCCTTTTTCTATTATTCCAGCTTCTAGTGGGTTTGACATTTGATGTAGAATTGTAGAG
>PHNY01094040.1:0-13507 GCA_003724115.2 Anethum foeniculum
GATTTTAAAAATAGTTGAACCAAAACCGCGAACCACGTTTCGGTTTCGGTTTGGTTCGGTTCAAAATCGGATTGGTTTATGCGGATTATGCGGTTTAACCCGAACCGTGATCACCCCTAAATACCATGGATTTGTCACCAATCACATTTCCACTTTTTATTCAATTATATTAAACAAATTAATGGTTACCAAATTAATGTATTAATTTTTGAAAAAATTACCATAATTAGCACTCAAATTACCATATTAACTGAATATGGACAAGAGTTTTGGGACAGACAGAATAGGAAATGTGGTCAAACCGAATGGGACGGAGGGAGTATTTAATTATTATCATCTTCCCTATATTTTATTTTATTTTATCATATATATATATTTAATTATTATTTTTAGAAACATGGGCATGTTTAACAAATCATTTAAGTAGGCTCATACACTTACTTATAACCATGTAAGAACTCATAGATGAGTGTTTGTTAGTCCAACTTATAAGTCGAATTTATAACTTATAAGTTGTTAAGTTGAATGTTAGTAACGACCTACTTTTTCTTAACTTATTTTGATTTTTCACTATTTATTAATTTTAGTTGTAAAATATATGTTTTCAAACGTTGTTTAAACAAAAAATTCACGTATTAAGATAATCATATTTAAAAATTATTTATTTTATTTCATTCAGGTAAACAAAATTCTGAAATATAAGTAAAATTATTCAAACAATTATATAACTTATAAACTTTTATTTACTTATCATTTATAAATCACTTATTTATTTTAATCTAAAAATTACACATTTTAAGATTTCTCAAACGCGCGTTTAGTGTCTATCTCTTACCCGTGATAAATTTAAAAATCGAGAAACATCAACACATATTCTTTTCTCAAAATTTTTTGGGTTAAATATCAAGATGGTCACATTCTATTTATCAATTTAGTCATCAAATTTAACGGGGTATCATTTAAATTATTAAAATTAAACTAAATATCAAACAAATACCACTAAATATGTACTTAAGAATTAAAAATAATTTTATAAAGTTTTATACATTTTCCTTAAATCCATTATTTTTTTATAACATTGTAGATTTTTGACTATTATAACAAAATTTTAGTAAGAAGTTAGATTATATTTCTCGGGACATCATACATGAGTAATAATCTTGACTAGATTAACTATAGTAAAGATCTTATTTTTGAAAAATAAGTATTTATTTTCAAAATAAAGTATGCAAAGTATAATTTATTTCTGAGTTACTTATTCCTAAAAATTAAGCAAATGCAAAACATCTGTAAGATATGTAAAGTGTTGGCAGATACCCATGATCTTATTACTACTTTTAATAGAAAAATGTTAGTTTTAAATGAACAAAACGTATGCCCACTAAATGAAAAACATATAAATAAGTACTTGGTGTTAACAAACTTTAACATGGAAAATATGATCACTAATGAGCCTAAAACATTTTTAAAAACACGTCTATGTGAGAATTAAGCGCCCCTCTATATGCAAAAGAATAAAAATGATATCATGAAAGCAAAACAATGAGATTCCATGTATGCACAAAACAATGAGATTCCATATATGCAAATATGCATCTAAGGACTGAGATATAGGTTAATGAACATTATATAATATATATATATATATATATATATATATATATATTTTTTTTTCTAATTGTACTCTATAGATACAAGTATGTATAGAGAAATACATATGATGTCTATATAGGAAGACTTGGGTTTATCCTGTCATTTTTCTTGGTAGCCCCCAAATTGTCCTTTTATAGGGATCAACCCAGTTCTTGTCCTCCTCCACAGCTTTTTCCCAGCGTTCCTTGAATTTCCGGAACTCTGTCGTAGCCTTGTACCTTATCTGCTCAATCAAATTCAGATATAGTAATATTTTCTTGGTGTCATCTAAATTCAAGATATTATTAGACGATTTGAAATTGTTACAAAGCCAAAGTCACACTAGAATCAGTGTCGTTGATCTAACCCAGCCGATTCACTATCTAGATTACAAAGACAGGTATTTACCTCCAACATTCTATTCTCGGCAGACAAGGAAAATATTTTATTTGAACTAGTCTTATCATATGTCTACACGAAGAAACAAGAATAAATCTCTTATTTCAAAACTAAAGATGACGCCTTTAAGCCGAGGTAAGCGAGAAACTAATGTATGAAAACATGCCTAACAAATGGTTACGAGATTGGGATAATGAAAGCGAATAACATCAAAAACCCTATATATTCCAGTCAACATTGTAGGAGCGGCCAATTGTCGTGGATTGAGTACATGGTAATAATTTTTTTTAATTAGTAATGGAAAATGGTATAATTTGCTTAGATATCTGTCCCAGTAGAATGCGCCTTCTTCCTCCGGCGAGAAGTCGAGGATTAAACACCTACCCCTCTCCATTAAAAAACTGAATTACATTCAATATTTATATATATAAGAGTTCCATGGAGTCGCTGTTTTTTTAGAGGTCCTGGAGTCCCTATACACAATTAAAATAACTATTGCATAAAATATTACAAAACGTATTATTTTTCAAATCATGTTCTACAAAAATCACTCTTTTAATTAAAATCTTACAAATCTAACACATTTTACTTGTACAGCATGTATGTTCTGCAACGTGAACATGTATGTTTCGCAAACTAAGCATGTTTTATAGAATTATATATTTTGCAGTGTTCTACTTGTAAAATGTATGAGATTTGTAAGATTTTAATTAAAATAGTGGCTTTTGTAGAACATGATTCGAAAAAATTGTACATTTTGCAATATTTTATGCAATATTTTAATTACAGAATGTATAGGGACTCCAGGACTCCACAAAAAACAGGGACTCCGTAGAACATAATTATATATATATATATATATATATATACCCTTTAACATAAATAATAAATGATGAAATGAAAGATACATAAGTCCTGTTATCTCACCTGAGAGCGCACATCAGTAATATGTCTCTGAAAGTAAAAGGAATGAAGATCAATATACTAAAAATATGAAATCGCATCGCAAAGAACTATACTTCATTTTAAAAACTATAAAAAAGAAAAATTAATGAAAGAATAGAAGGCAAAAGGATACCTTTAGCAACTCCTTGGTTTTAGGACCCTGCATTTAGACAAAAATAAATTTGGGATTTAGAACTAGCTTGAGAAGAGAATAAAGGTGGTAATAAGGCTGGCATTAGAATAATAGAGTGCATTTATGGAAATTTACATTTAACGCTCACATAACTTCAATATTTGTATCACCTAAATTTCTATGCATGTATGCAAAATTTGGAATTTAACCCTCACATGGCTTCAATCTCTATATCACCTAAATTTCTGTAGAAGTCAACACTGTAAACTGCTATGAAAGTTCCAGAGAAGTACAAACTACTTGGAGTTAATATTTATGTTAAATTCACAGCCCCTATGTATCTGATCTTTAAATTTTACATTCATAATAAAAATAACCGGAGAAAAGACCTTCACCAAGTATAAAGTACAAAATTTCTAGACGCATCCGTACAAACAGATGTCAGACAAATGTAGTATCTCGTATCAAGTGGGTTTCTGCAAAATAATATCGTCATTTCAGATTGATGCACGCTTAGAAGGACGTAAGTTGTTAGACCTAAAATGCAATTATGACCATATACAAGTCCATTTCTATCCTTGCATGGATTTTGTATAAATAAGAGACATAAATTTAAGCGGGGTTGTGCAAATAAATCATTTATTACATCTTAATATGGGATAACGTCAAATATACAATAACAAAACTTGAAGTCCAAAACGTTAATTAATAATGAGGGTGTTTTTTTTTTTCCCCAGTGTTATATCATGACAAATCATGTTTGCATTTAATCTTCACCATACTTTATAAAGATAACTCCAAGCCGAGGTGGGAAAAAAAGGTATTTTACAGTTGAAAAGAAGGAAAATCAAAATTACTAAAAATTGAGCTGTATCTGGTAAGGCACCTTTTTTGCAGATCGTCCACCCAAAGTCGGTATGTCCTGATGAACAATATATTCACTATCAACAACTCCGATATTCTGTGTACGATCCCCCTGGTAGAAGCCAATATCAATTATAAAAATAAGAGGGCTAGCTTATATATTATGATGAAAGCTAAAACATCTTTTGGCACCTACAAATAGAAAACAATTATTAGATAAATTTGTATGTATGTACGTGTTTATGTATGTGTATTTGTGTGTATATGTACGTGTGTGTGGCTGTATGCATGTGTTTATGTATCTAACGTCATTAGTCATTACTAGTTAGTTAAATGATATATCATACATTATCTCGATGCTCAGGTTAGCAAGTGCTTTAACGCTTCGTTACGTACGCCAAGGTTATTAGTGCAAAGAGATATAAGGTTTTGTTACTCAAGGTTAAGAGTCATGATTTTTATAGTTTAATAGAACTAGGACCCAGAATGTCAAAAAAGCAAGCTCTCTGCGATTTAATCAAGGTGAGTAATAAAAAAATTATAAACAGTATGTTAGAGCCAAAGCAAGGAACATTCATTACCAAAGTCCAATACCCTTTAAGAGCATGTCCATATTTTGTTAACCATTTAATCTCTTGCAAAAATAAGAATCCAATAAACATGGAATAAACGGTATGGCAGCCAGTGGCTGAGGAGTTGAATGTTTTAAAAATAAAATTGATAACATCAGACAGAACAATTTAATAAGAAATACAAGTTAATTGTAATCATTTTACACCAGTATTCTTTTACACCACCAAGTCAGAAAATTTTAATTAAAGATTTTTTGTAAAAAATTCCTCTATATAAAATAATTAAAACAGTGTTCTAGCAATGAGAGATACAAACAACAATGGGCTCCTGATAATATTTACTTTACGGATAATGGAAAAAGGTTAATGATTTATCATGACATCCCGTGCTATTGTGATAATCACAGACTAATTCATTACCACGTCTGGAGAGCAAAGTCTAATTAAAGCTAGAGTCCTAGAAAAATCACCATTATATGCTGACCAAACACATAACCATAACCTCACCTGTGCACAATAACCAAGTTTCATGTCCATGCCCCATCCATGAACAAGATCATTCTGAGAAAAAATAAGAATCAGATTAGGAACTATTAATATATTTCAATTATGTATACTAATTTAACTAAAAGTGCCTCTAAATCAATTAGATCACTGTTCTAAAAATCCCCGATCTGTCCTCCGATTAATTGTTAGAAGTTCCTTTATCAACTGGTAAATAAATCAGATTATCATTGAATATTTTAAACATATTAATATATGTAACTAAAAATTTAAATGCTTCAGTTTTAGTCTTAAACTCATATCACTTGTATACAGTTATAATACATATTAATCCATAATATATAAATTAAAGTAATCATAAAAAAATTCATCTTTCAAGTATATATTCAAATAGACTTAGTAAAATATTAAAATATATACAACAAATACTCCAACTATTTCACACGCTTAAATGATTAATAGCTAGAAATTAGCTACCTAAACCCACCTAGAAATAGAATTTTGACTAGACCTTAAAAGTAAAAGATTAGCTAATTCATATGAAACAGGCATCACCGTAAAAGAGACCTGATATGCATATTTTTAATCTAAGTTTATTTCCTAGAATAGGAGTGACTTTAATGTGGAAAAAGTTTAACTGTACAAGTAAGAAAAAATGGACAAAAGCAAGCAAACAAGAAGAAAAATAAAATGCTACAAAGTATTATACAAAACCGACCTCTTAAAATTACATATCTAACTTTGGTAAGAAACTTAATTATAACACCTTACCGCAAAAACACATGCCAAGCAGATTAGAAATATTTTGCACACACATAAAAGAACAGAGGACGAAGCGGAAAACACAAAAGCGAAGATAAAGGAAAAACTCCTACTTGAAACTTGCCACGTGGATCATTTCATGCACTGTCTACTATGTTATGTCCCCAATTACATTCATTTCTTTAAATTCCTCTTCTTGTAATGTAAGTTATGTTTTAACAGTTTTTCCCCTTATCTACAGAACAAACAGTTAAAATTGATTCAATAATCTGAGCTAAATCCATCATTGATTACGTAATTGGTAATTACATTTTTAATCATCTTATGCTCATTTAGTATAGATCGGACATTTAGGGTTAAACATCCACAAGATACTCATATTAAAAACTGTGTAATCAAGTGCTATACATCTATCATCCAACTTTTAGCTCCATGTGCCATGTTCTTGGGGCCATCCTAAATCATATTCAGTTCAAACTTATATCTTTCTCAAGGACTCCATCTACATGGAGTCTATATACCTAATAAGCATGTTATAATGAGGTTATATAATGAGCCAAGGCAGCCTAATGTATCTTGATGGTTATATAAGGATAACTACAATGAAGAATCCTATCATTATTCTTCTAAATCATCGCTTAAGAAAAAGTATAGTATTTTTTGTTGTTCTTTTAAAGATGAAGAGTAAAAGAAAATGGAGAACAATGGTGCTAATATTTATAAGACTTCTGCATACTCATTTCCATTTATAACAATGCAAGTATCAGATCCTATACATAGACAATGATAAGTCAAAATAAAACTAACAAATTTTTTGTAATTTATTTCTCTTTATCCTATAAATTTCTACTTGTTCTGCTAACCACTAGTTAACAATATTGATTAAAAAAAATTAAAATAATATCCACCTAACTTTCAATTATCATCAACACTTTCTGATACATAATTTGAGTACCAGACATGTTGAAAAAAATATGCCCCGTCTACTTGTCCATAATCCACGTACACGAACCTATACGTAAGTTCTGTTTTTTGGTGCTAGTGCTACATAACCCCTATGTAGTTTAGCAAACCTGAAATCCTGCAGGCTTTAAGTTGAGTAACGAACGCTCTTGCATAAGAGAGAAGAATACACCTGAATAAGATGCCATGTGCAATGCCAAGCAGATCTCGAAAACACCGGAGCCATTCCTTCAACAAAACTGCAGGTACAGATAAATTTAATCAACAGTAACTATTAACAGTTCCCATTTACACAAAGTATGTATTCCACTGAAATTAATCTTCTTCTATTCATAGGAAAATGAATTTTATTGTCAATTAACTATTTATACTTTTAGAAACCTACCACTAAATTATGAATGTACTTTTCAAGTCACTAACATTACATTTAAATTTGATTATTAGCATTCCGTTAAGTTTCCGTCAAAACGAGCGGCCAACATGTGTGTTTTGATTGCGTTTGTAATTTGAGAAGGCTGCATTGGAAGGAAAAGTTCAAGCTTTGAGGATAAGAGTGTCCGAAGAAGGAAATTTGCAGCTTAAATTTGATGTTAAAATCAATTTGGTTTTGGTTTTGATGCTATTTTGTTTTGATATTATATGTTATGTTAATCTTTCATTTTATTTATTTTAATTGCTCGCCAACCACATGTAAGCAGCCATGTGTTTTACTTTGTACACGTGGGATTAAAAATTAACATCTGTTAACATTTTTTAATGGTATGGTTGATTACTAAAAGTTAAACTAGTATGCATCTAATTTGAAGTCAGTTGATAGTTTAGTTGTCGGTTTCTAAAAGTATAATAGTATAGTGATAATAAAATTCATTTTCCCTTTATATATATGATAAAATATGGATACAAGTAGGATTTATGGTTCCATCATAATCAATTTCTCATTCAAAACAACTTTGAAGGCATAAGCCTTAAATCTGTTACAATATAACAGTTGTTTATATAACAAATCTCTAATCAATAATCAAGGAAATTAATATAAAATGGAACTCTCTGTATTACACAAATAAGAATGATAAAGGAAACTTTCTATATTTTTCTATGACAGTAAATATGTTAACAATGACATATATGTTAACATGCAACATCTTCTTCAGAAAGGAATCAATATACACCTTTTTCACAGATAAGGATTGGTCAAATCTAGCAACAGAATAAATAAATATATAAAACCTAACTTACCCGGAGCATGGTGGACCTTCAGTTTCATTTGAACATCTTGTTCTTCCTTTTCCATATATTCTTCTGCATCAAGTCAGTAATATTTAAAAGCATCAGACAAATACACATGCATCACTACTAACAGTGAAATCAAATGAAGCTAGAAAGTGCTAGATCTAATATCTTGGAAACTGAAATAGTCACCTGTGAAATTGTTTGTGTTTACTTCGTATGGTTATCTTGTGATGTATCCCAGTTGAATTTGGGTCTAAAGCTGGTTGAGATATCTCAAATCCTTGAGATTTAATAATATCCAAGTAGCTGAAGACAAAAGATAGTTGTAAATATAGATGATGTCAGGAAAAAGAGAGACCGACACACTTAGACCTTGTACTGAGTCTCCCTCTCCCCCCTCTATCTCATAGTTCAATGTTCTCCAAAATATAAATATTATTGAATATGTTCACAACAAATTTTCGCAGCCAACATACAATAAAAAAGTAGCATCACAGAAGCATCATACAACACATAAAAAGTCAAGCCACCACCCACTAGGTAAATGAAATGTACCTTCTTGGGTCAAACTTATCAACTCCCAAATCTTCATCCCAGAGAAATATATAGTCATAAGCAGAAACAACCGATGGATGTAGAAAACGTTTTGCAAACCACCTAATCCAAGAAAACATGATCACAATATCCAGAATCAAACACCTTATATGAAAGGAAAATAAACACTCTAACACTGTCTGCAGTCCCCAACTTATTCCTTCTATCTTACAGTGGCATACACAATAAAACTCAAAAAATTCAAACTAAAACATTCGCCCAGCATTTTGATGGGCCACCAAGAACCTCTATGTAAGACACATAAATACTTACAAAGCTATCCTAATTCCTAAGCCAGTTTTGTGTTATACTCCTTACATGCAAACCCATGTCAAGTCTTTTCGTTATTCACAAACATAAACTTATGTTCAAAAGATCTACTGCAGTTACGAAGTGAATAATAGAGGCATGTCTTACCACTTTGTTTGGTTCTGAGCAACAATATGAATGGCCTGGTTACTCCAATCAAAATTCATCCACTCATCCATTTTGCCATCATAGTGGAACAAAATAATTGTAAAATTGACCGGAAGAAACTGAATCAAAAGATTTAAGTCCAAATTTTCAATGCAGTTATGAGAAAGATGAAGGAACAAAAACTGGTTATGCCAAATTTTAAGAGAGTATAAACCTTCTGCACTATATTATGAACATTTTCCTTTTGCTTAATGCCAACAGGAATTGCCAGCAAGTAGCAAGGACTAGAAACATTTGCCTGATTCAATAGTAAGATAGGTAACCAACTTTAAGAAAATCAAAATCAAAAGGAACAACCAAAAGGACATAAAAAGTATGTCATGACTTCTAGGCATAAATCAGATGCATTATGCACATTGATGCTAGATCATATTTAACAAAGTATCCAACCTTCGACCTGCTGGTCGACCATAAAGGCTTCAAGTCAAAATCGGAGGTGGCGTGAATGACGCCACGAGGTAAACTTGCTAAACTTTTCCATGCCTCATCCACTTCCTAGACAAATAATGGAAGGTATTTTATACATAACAAAAACATACTTAATAAAAAACTGAGATAAATATAAGATTACTAAATCATTCCATTTGCTTGTAGAAGGAAGAGAACATATCGGGAAAAAATACGGGAAACTAGAAAATAATACAAGATGCAACTAGTTAGCTAGTTACCTGGGATGAGTACAGAGGAAGCAGTTTTGAATCCAGCTGATGATGCAAAAACAAAAGAGGATTTTATTAGCTGACCCAATTGGGAGGGAGAAAAATTAGCACCCTACACCACCTAACCTCCAAAGTCCTAACCCCAATACACCGTACTACAGTTTTCCCCTCTTAACAGGAAATTCGGCTACCCTAATCCGATGGCACCACGGACTCCTATCTAAGAAAGGAATAAATATAGTAAATAGAAGCAGCACTACCCACTCATCAATGAAACGATGTGTAAGACAAATGCTTAGACAGCCGTTTCAAATATAATAATCACAAAAGCGACAAGCAGACAAGAGCCTTAAGTGGCACGAAGGCTTTTGAAAGGCTCGGAGAAATGTGCTAGACAAACTTCACTGTATGCCAGTGCGTATATGATATGTGCATTTTAATATTCTGCTTTTAGTAACTTGCCTACAGTTTCGTCCGTTAAAACAATTCATCACCAAAAATGTAATAACCCGTATTTTAATATATGCCAATTTTATTTTCTATAAGTGATTTTTATGAAAACACATCATTTTCCATAATTGGAAAATATTAAGTGATTTTATTTTTATTTTTATTTCTTAATAAAATAGAACTGTCTGCATATTTTCTTTTTCTACTAATGGGGGATATATGTACTGGAAGTTGTTTTTCTTATTATAGATATATAATTTTCCAAAGGGGTTATTCAATGAAGGTAAATTGTTGTTAAAAATTATGAATGATTATTAGAAACAGTATATATGTATACTAGTTTATGTCCCCAACGATGCACCTATTGTTTTTAATGGCTCAAATTAATTATGAAAAATTGTTGTATTTTTAAAAAATAGGTTATATATTGAAAAAGTATAAAATGTAACATATTTCGATTAGAAAGAATTGATTGGTTATTATAAAAAATGACACTGTTTTTCTAATATATTTCATATATGATTGGAAGATATATTATATAGTGTTCTTTAGATGTGTATTAATGATTGGAAGATGTAGTATAGATGATAACTTTAAGTGTATTTATAAAAGGTAATATGTTTTAATTAAAAGATAATGTGTTTTATATAGAAGAGGTGATATTAATGATGGGAAGATTAGTGTAATTGATATTTCTAAGTGTTTATAAAAGGTTATATGTTTTAATAAAAGATAAAATGTTCTATTCAGAAAACTCAATACTGCTAGTTTTTAGGTGTATTTATAAAAGATAATATGTTTTAATTAAAAGATAACGTGTTTTTTAGATAGAAGAGGCAATATTAGTGATTTGAATATATAGTGCAATTGATATTTTTAGGTGTTTATAAAAGTTAATATGTTTTAATTAAAAGGTAATGTGTTCTAATTAGAAAACTCAATATGACTAACTATTATTTCTATTATCTTTTTATTTGTTGCCGAAAGCCAAAACTTTCAATGTTTCTGCTTTTATATAATAGAATAGATATGTGAAGCGAACAGGATGTTAGGCTAGGGGTATTAATTAAAATAGAAACTTGCTACACTTCTAGACATCTCCCAACACCCCAGGAGAACAAAATTAAATAACTCGAGAAAAAAGAGAGGGCAAAAGGGAGACGGGAGTTAGAAATGGATAGGAAGAACTCATAGAAAAAAATTTAAGAAAAAAAATCATGAAAAACTACAGATGTAATCGAATTAGCAAAGCTATGGAGTCATTAGAGACTCGAAGGGACATAATTTATAAGATAGGTGTCATACAATTTAGAGAGCCCAAGGAAGAATCAAGAGGTGGGTACATGTGGTAAGCCTATATATAAAGAATAGTAGAAGGAATTAGTGAGATCCCAGAAAAAGGACTAGATGGAGGGTCAATTATTTGCTTAAATAGTTTAGCACGACACAAAATAACAAGAGGAAGTGCAGACACCAAGAATGGTGCTGAGATCACCGCACAGAATAAAAAAATCACATGCAAGGAATGAATTGGTGGATACACTAGCCTATGCAAGATTGTTAAACTTTAGATGTTGGTGATGGCTAAACTTTGGGACTTTTCTACTTGGTTGGTGAAAGTAGGTGATAATTGAGGCAAGCCTACTCCCTTATCTCGTTATATACCGGTGACATCTTAATTTTCTTGGAGTATGCAAGTTATCACCAGTCTTCTCTCATTTATGTTAGCAGTGTTACATATATTCACTTCATGAGCACAAATTTGTTATGTATATGAAAATAGTAATTTTGAAATGTTTACACTATCTTAAACAATTATTAGGAGTTAAGATTTGTCCTGTCTGATTCCATATAGTTCTAACTCCCTACATTTCCATTTGTGTTTTTACTTTAATATCATCATGTTTATCCTAAAGTTTATTGATTTATATCAAAATCAGAACTTGTGATCATTTATGTCTCATATTGTGGCAAATTAGCAGTGGAATAGAGATAAGGTATGCTGAGGAGTCATTTTGGTATATGACTCGCAAGATCCATTCTGGTCTACTAACATGCTTGTTATTTTTTGTTTTTGTGATTAAACTTGAAATTCTTATCAGAGTAAGTTCTGCTATTTGAATGAATTACGAAATGTGAACATTATTATTTTAACACTGGATATTTTAAACAGCTTTTTGTGTGGAACATTTTTGGCCTTCGTGGCTCGTGCTTTAATGGCTTTTGTGGCACGGGTATCTGGTTGGTATTCGTGGTTTGAGTTTTAAATGCCTTTGTAGCTGAAATTTTATATGCTTTCGTGGCTTGAGTTTTATATGCATTAGTGGCTGTTAATGGTCGGGAGACCTTTTTACATTGCATGCAATGAGAGGAAAATACTACTAGGCTGATCACCTGTAGTGTATTAAAGAAACATTCCACTCAGTTGCAGTTACTAAAATAGTGAATTCGCATATAATATCACATGTTTCTTTATTTTGAGAAATGAAATGTTGAGGTTTAAATTATCTTTTTATTACTCATTGTCTCAAGCAATGCGAGTTCAGATTATATTTTTATTTGATAATTCTGGTGATATTGAAATTTAGAAATGCTAGAGTTGATATAAGATTCTTCGATCTCTTCGCATATTTTTTATAAACAGAAAACATATATTTATATTTAGATTTATAAATAATGATTTAACATTGTGGTTTTATCAGTGGAAATATGGATGATGAAGGGTATATCGGTTCCTTAGTGTTATTAATGCTAGGTGGTTTAAAAAATATAGGAAATTATATTTGTTTCTGCGTGTTTTTTGTTACTCTCGAGAAGACAGATCTTGGAACTACATTATTTCATTTTGAGAGATAAAAAATGGAGTAATATAGTGGTAAAGAGTTCAGATTTTAAAGATGTAATATATACATGTGCACGTATATGTCAAGACTTTGTGCTTTCGAGGGGGTTACTACTTCTCTACGTAGGAAGTTTTTAGGTATTCTTTTCATATATTTATGGAAAATTTAGAATAGTTTGTTATATTAATCTAGGTAGTATTCTTCTTGAGATTTATCTATGCCCATTTGTTTATTATTGTCACTTGACCAGTTCTTGACGAAGAGGGTGACACTTGTCGTGAAGAATTGAAGAATTGACAGGCTAGTCATAGTAAGGGCCTGTTACGTCTGTTGTACTGAAAGCG
Organism: Anethum foeniculum; assembly: GCA_003724115.2. Lineage (NCBI taxonomy): Eukaryota > Viridiplantae > Streptophyta > Magnoliopsida > Apiales > Apiaceae > Anethum > Anethum foeniculum. Next base: position 13,372 of record PHNY01094040.1, read on the forward strand.
TGTAAGTGTAGTTGATGAAAGGTTATCGTCCAAATTTGCAGTGATGTAAAATATTTAGTTTTTACTTAAGACATTTTAAAATGTAAGATTCATTTAGCAACAAAAAAAAAAAAAAAAAAAAAAAAAAAAAAAAAAG
>PHNY01094040.1:13571-24158 GCA_003724115.2 Anethum foeniculum
TATACTTCTAGGTATAAAAATTTACAAAAAACCTAGGACTATAACTTAGAAGGGTATTCGAAGAATATAGGAAGAGAATTTTACGGCTATAATATTAAACTTCCAAATTCTTGATGCCAATTTATGATTTTGAGAATACCATATGGAAAACCATTGACAAATATTCAGAAGACTACTAGGAAACCATAAACGGATTGTCAGAAGCATTGTTGAAAAGCGATGTATAGAGAATCATAAAAATCATTGAAGACAAAACTTTCCGACTATCCAAACACTTCTAAGAAAAGGCTAAAATTGCTCTTTAAGAAAACAAGTTTCATGATAATGTAAGAAGTTCAAATTAACCATGAAAATGATGCCAATTTAGAAGTATTGTGAAAAAAATTTCAATATATTAAAAGGGGATTGAAAGTTATTTTAAATTTCGAAAAGGATTAAAGAATGGCATATCTGAAGCTAACAATACTATATAATAAGTGGAAAAATGTGCAATAGGGACAGGTGGCTGGGTGATAGTCAGGTATCTAGCTAAATGATGAGGAGCTACCATATATGATAGGTGCTGCAGGGCACACTAAGAAATAGAGGAAGAGCTGTCGAGCTACAAAATATAGAGGCAAATACAAAGACATGCCACGTTGTCACCCATCAACAAAGAAGTATCAAGCAATCACTCAAAATTTCCAAAGTCCGTATATATCTTATGTGGTGAGAAAGGAATTAACTTGTGTAGTGGCTTGAAGAATGGTTAGGATGAACACTCTTTCTGAGACTATAGATTTTGGATTCAGTCTTTTGGCAATTTAAAAGATTAACCAAAAGTGGCATTGTTGGTTACAGTTTCAGCAAGTTTAAATAGAATATGGAGGCTAGATTATTGAGAAATTTCCTTAAGAATCTGCGAAATTCTGATGAATTGTCAGGGCAGCACACTTGAAATAGATTTAGGTTGTTTAATCCAACCACCATTATTCAAGTAGTTGAACAACTTAAAATTTATGTACAGCTCACTGTGATACTAGATGGGATCTAATACATAAGTACATGATAGTGTTTAGAAGTGGTGACACAACCAAAAGAAATCAACTAGAAACTAGTGACTCTTGAGATTTTAACTCATTACGAATGCTGGAAAAATAATGTAACAGTCAACTTCTCTGAAGTTAGTGAAAATTCTGCATCAAGGACTGTGATACATGCTTGTAATGTCTTATAGTCATTGCCTATCTTTCTAGGACTCTTGGACCTAGGAAATATATGCTCTACAATGCAAAGAGTTATTGACCAAATCCTCGAATAAATAGTGAAATATGTAAAACTTGGGGAATCACCCAAAGATAACGAGATTGGGGAAACACTTGCGGTATAATTAGACTGTCCTTTAGGCAATCTATGAACTCTGAAGTGAAAACCGGAAGAATATGCTTTTGACTGTTGGCTTTATTTTTCCATAAAAATGTAAACTAGAGAGAAAGATTTTGAGTAAGAATTGTTGAAGTATTGATTCATTGAAAATGGTTATTTTCTTTCAAAATAATGAAGTAATACCAAACGCCATTTGGCAGGTGTTTTTTTTTAGCTTATATAAACCATAATACATAGGTGGGGTGTACTTCTATTCTTTAAGAAACTATATATCCCACTAATTTTGAATATCTTGGCCAGTGGCACCAGTGAGTGACTATGTGTTCAAAGTTATGGAAGATTGATGTGCATAGGAAAGTATTGGAGGAAAACATAATTCATGGCTACCCAGAAGTTTCATATAAGTGTCTGTAGCTTGTACAAGAAATAAAAATCATGGTCCAATATTTTTGTTTGGACGAAGACTAAAGTATACGGACTAATGTGAAGGCTGAAGAGTATTATTAGCTAACTGGTTTTCGTGGACACTCTTCACAACATGAGCCAAATGAGAGCTTCAATATGCAGTCGTAATCTAAGTGACCTCAATTAGTCCTTGATGTTGGTGAATAATTTGAGGGATAAAAGGTTCCATAATTTTTTTTTTTTTTTCGAAGATTGAGATATTAGATTTTGTATATGACTGCAAGTAATACTACCATACATCTAAGCTAAGAAGATGTTGGATGAAACTTGACTTTGGTTGTAGGTGACTAGAAAAACTTTACGGGTCAAGAAGGAATTTTACACGGTGTCTCTAATAATTTAGACAAGTAGTGCCCAAGGAAGAATCAAGAGGTGGGTACATGTGGTAAGCCTGTATATAAAGAATAGTAAAAGGAATTACTGAAATCCCTGAAAAAGGACTAGATGGAGGGTCAAGTATTTGCTCAAATAGTTTAGCACGACACAAAATTGTAAGGTAAATGTGAAGTGTATAGAAGGAGAGAATAACAAGAGGAAGTGCAGAGACACCAAAAATGAAGCAGAGATCAGTACACATAATGAAAAAGATCACATGCAAGAAATGAATTGGCGGATACAATAGCGAGAAAAGTCTACTACCTTATCTCGTTATATACCAGTGACATCTTAATTTTCTTGGAGTATTTCAAGTCAACGCCTGTTTTCTCTCGTTTATATTAGCAGTGTTACATATGTTCACTTCACGAACACAAATTTGTTACTGATATGAATATATATAGTAATATTGAGATGTTTACATTATCTTAAACAATCATTAAGAGTTGAGATTTGTCATTTTTATCCTAAAGTTTCTTGATTATAAAATCAAACATGTGATCATTTATCATTTATGTCTCATCTTGTGGCAAATTAGTAGTGGAATAGGGGTACGGCTGAGGAGTCATTTTGGTAAATGACTCGCAAGCTACAATCTAGTCTACTAACATTGCTTGTTATTTTTTTTAGTGATACATTGCTTGGAATACATTATGGGGTTCTTCTGTATCTCAAAGATAATATTTTTGGAGGCGTGTTTTATAATCTTGGTGATCCTAGTTCTGATATTTGAATGAATTATAAAATGTCAACACTTATTATTTTAACACTGCAAATTTTAATCAGTATTTTGTGGGAAACGTTATCGGCCTTCGTGGCTCGTGCTTTAGTGGCCTTTGTGGCTGGGGTATCCCGTTGGCCTTCATAGCTGAAGTTTTATATGCCTTCGTGGCCGGAGATATGAATGCCTACGTGGATGGAGTTGTATAGGCCTTTGTGGCTGGAGTTTTATATGTTTAGTGGCTGTTAAAGGTCAGGAGACCTTTTTACATTGCATGCTATAGGGGAAAAATCACTCCCAGGCTTATCACATGTAGTGAATTAAAGAAACGTTCCACTCAGTTGCAGTTACTATTAAAGTGAACTTGCATATAATATCACATGTTTCATTGTTTTGAGAAGTGAAATGTTGGGGTTTAAATTATCTTTTTCCTAATTATCTCGAGGAATGCGACTCCAGATTATATGTTTATTTGATAATTCTGGTGATATTGAAAGATAGAAATACTGGAGATGGTATAAGATTCTTTGGTATCTTCCCATGTTTTTCTCATCATAAAACATATATTATAATTAGATTTATTTACAGTGATTAACTTAACGATGTGGTTTTATCCATTTCTCATTGTCAGAAGAAATATGGATAATGAAGTGTATATCGGTTCCTTAGTGTTATTAATGTTTGGTGGTTTATAAATATTGAAAATTATATTTGTTTCTTGGTGTTTCTTGTTACTCTTAGAAAGCTAGATCTTGGAATTAATACTATTTCTTTTTGAGAGATTCAAAATGGAGTTATAAAGTGGTAAAGAGTTCAGATTTTAAAGATTTAATGCTCATTTGGATCATGGGATTCCAAACCGGTTAACGGGAATAGAAATGAAATTTCAATACAAAAATATGTTAAAACCTCATTTCCATTCCCGTTAACTAGGTTGAAATCCCATGATCCAAACAGCCCCTTAATATATTCATATGCACGTATTAGTGAAGACTCTGTGCTTAACATTAAAGCTTTTGAGTGGCTTAAAGTAAAAGGGTTTACTACTTCTCTACCCAGGAAGTGTTTACTTGTCATTTTTATATTTTTATGGAAAATTTGGAATGGTTTGTTATATTAATCTAGGTAGATTCTTGTTGAGCTTTATTTTGTTTATTATCGTCACTTGACCAGTTCTTGACTTGACACGTCTATCGTGAAGAATTGACAGGCTAGTGATCGTAAGGGAACCTGTTATGTCTATTATACTAAAAGCGTGTAAGCTTAGTTGATGAAAAGTAAGCGACCAAATTTGTATTGATGAAAAATATTTAGTTTTTAATTAAGAGGGTGTTTGGAAACATGCATTTCATTTCAATCGATGGATCTCAAATGACAGAATTTGAATTGTCATTTCAAATTCTCATGTTTATACTAATATTTGAATGTCTTGGATTTCAAATCCAACTTCCCAAAGTTATTTGATGAAATCCAGAATTTCAAATGAAATTCAGGTTTCCAAACGGGCCATCAGAGAATTTAGAAAGTACAATTCAAGTTTGATTAATCTGGATTAGACTTTTGGAGTGTTACAAAGAATGTTCTTAGAAATATATTGGTAAAAAGCACATTTGAAAATACTTTTGAATGATTCTCTAAATTCCTAAGTAAATCACATACATTCATTAAGCCAACTTGGCCCACGTGAACATCCTAATATAAACCATAAGTATGTAACACACCTCAGTCCGTTGATACTGCAATATTGTGGTTTTATACACGACAAACAGCATCACCACGAATATTAATCCCATAAAAGGTTTCATCTTGAATTTGCAAGTTCCCTGCAGTTTACATAACATACCAGTAAATTGAGTTTTTTTAATTGTATGTAAAGCAAGACCTTTCAAAACAAATAGTATATTGTTTAAAGAATATACCCCGTCAAACGAAACATGTCTTTTTCTGAGTAGCGACCTCCACGATTTCTTCATAAACAGATATGAACATAGATATTTTCATAAGATGCTGCACCAAACAATCATATAATTACTACAACAATATAATACCCCAACTTTTGCTATGTCATTACAAAAAACTCCAGGTATTTTGTTTTTGTTATAAGTACAACCTCAATAAATGAATATTCGATGAACGAATGACCTCATCAACCAATAATTTTTCCTGTTCCCAATATAATAGAGACAATGTTTTTTAAACCTCAATAAAAATGAATAATCTAGTTAAATGAATAAAATTTTCCGATCACGAGTTTATTCATTTACTAACTCCATCCCATTCATTTCTTTACAGTTTTTTCGCATCGCATTTTAAGGCTATTATAAAGTATAGTTCCATAATTTATTTTTAAAATTTTCTTTTTTCAATAAAAATTTAAACATTATATTTTTATTTAGAAGGAAAAAAAATCTAAAATAATTTAGCTACCTATACTTTAAGCATTAAAATGCGAGGCCCCGTCCCCGATGTAAAGAATTGAGAATTGGGTGGGACGGAGGAGTATCATTTATCCAGGTTTAACGGTATATAAAACAATAATCTCGCCCGTTATTATATAAATAAAAGAATAATATCACACGTAAATAAAACTAAACAAGTGTAAAAAGCTAAATCAATGTAAAGCATTGAAACATATCGTAGTAATTAGATACAAACCTCGTATGTGATATGTAATGATCGGAAAGGTAGCAATCGGAGCTGAAATTAAGGACGGAGCAAGTTCCGGTGCATCGAAATCCGGCGAGAAAACATGAAAGGAAACGCTAAGGTTGGGGATGATTACATGCATTGAAGATATACATAAAAATATAGATAGATAGATAGATATAAATATATAATCTATAAATTAAAGTTAAAATGTTGAGAGAGATAGGGAGATGAGAGAGATGGGTACGAGGAAGAAGAACAGAGATACCTTTGAAGTTCCATCTGTGGTGTACGGGTTTTGTTTGTTAAATTGATATTTTTTTTATTTTTTTTTACTTTTTAGATTATTTTTTTTCCCCAAATTTAGAGCGGATTTCATTAACACCTTGAAAATGACTCAATTGGGACAAACCCCAACTGATCATGCAACCAGGTTAGAAAAATAAATAAACGAGCTAAATAATTAGCCGCTCTGTTTCCGGATTGCTTAACTAACTAAATACAAATATTCTGAAAATTAAAAATGAAGATAATGGTTTCCCGAGTAATCCAACCTGCATCTCCCTTTAAAATAGTAGCTTCAAAATTGACCCTCACATTAATTTCATGGATAGTGTAATGTTCAGAGGACTCTGTTGCATGCATCATGTTATAAACAATTATTTTTTGTGAGAGGTGAGCACATGTGATTTTCACTACCGTTCCAAACACCCCAGCTATCTACCTGCCGGACACCAGCTATAAACCTGCCGAAAGTATTGTTGATGCGTGATATCCAGATCTCCCAATAAATCATAAAATTCATTTTCAAAATAACCATTACATCGCATAAAGCAAGACACATCGCACAAAGCGAGACAATCAAACACACAAATAATGAATATTTATAATTTTCTTTAATAGTATAATTCACCAATTTTATTTTATTATGAATATTAGTGTTGTTCATAATTTATTAGAGTAAAAATAATAATTTATTTATCAATATCTGTATACTGAATTTTATTTTAATACTTTGCTAAAGAGGTTCGAATATTAGATTTTTAATAAACAGATTTTTAATGTTAATATGTTGTTGTAGGAACTCGAACATTAGAATTTTAATAAGGTTATTTAAATATAGAATATGATTTTGTGTTAAATCTAAATTTATTTACAAAAAAATTATAAGTTCATTATTATTCTTATGTTGGAACCAATTATAAATAACTAGCATAATAACCCGTGCGAGGCATGGGTCATTTTTTAAATTTTTTGTGCAATATGTAATAAAATGTTCTTGATTATTTGTTTATTAATAAAAAAAATTGATATCGCTACTATACCTCATATAAGTTGATTGACTATCAGTGTATATGATTTGTATGTAAAATTTTTAATTTTAATTCTAATATATCTGCATGTACTTGAATGAGTACAAGTAATTTAGCTTTTAAGTGTATAAATACAATATGTTAATACATATAATTAATTAGCTAGTATGTTCACATGAAATAATACAAAAAAAATAATATCCATCTAGGATAGAAAGAAACCAACTAAAAAAAAACTAAATCAAGCTTCCTATTGAGAGAATGATTGTGGTCAAACCGCGCATCTAGTATCTCCAACTAAAAACCTACTAAACTCTAAAGAAGAGCTTTTCAATATTCAAAATATTTCATCCCGTAAAACTTCTTCATTTGATAATCAGTATGTAACACGATTACCCTCTCGATATACACGATATATCGTCACCATCCAATCTGAGCTTCTAACCAAATCGCGATAATAGTTAAGATCATGAGCACGTTCATTTTTGTCATTACCATTTTGTTTGCTCACAAGTCAGATTATCAAGTGGAACTTCCAAATGCTTTATTTGAAAATTTCTCGCTAACTCAAGAAGTTTGGTTATGATAAAACTTCTACCCTAAAAACTGTGTAATGACTAAAATTTTCCAAGAAAAATGAGATAAACGTTCTCATATGATCTCGTATAATTGCTTCACCACATGGAGGACCATGAGATTCCTTTGCAGATGTTGAGAAAATATCACCCTTCTTGACAGACATTTTAAGTCAAATAATATCTATACGTTCTATATTTTAATATTAGTGAAATGTTGAACATTTAAATATCTATCAGAATTTTGTAACTTACCAATTCTGCGGGCATATATTAAATAATATCAAAAAGCGACTAACGAGAGAACTTTAATTGTTCAGGCTTTGATATTTTTTTGTAAATAAATATCAATTATTTTTATTGATTTCTTAGTTGTTTTTTCCGGGACGTTATCTTGATTATGTAAAATACTCCTTTATTATTAATATATCAACATTATTTTGTTAGTATAATTTTTTTTCAAAATATTAGTGTCTTGTTAAGTCCACTTTGTCGATATAATAATATTTATTTTCAATCTCAGATGAATAATCTTACGGGTGTAACAAGAAGAGTATTTTAATAATTAACATAATTTGTTTTGCCTTTAGTGTTTTTATAAAATTCATATAGTTAAGTCCTCCCGTGCGTGACTTTATAGCTGTTATATGTGTGGTGCGTTGTGGTTTGTTTCTGCAAGCTCGGAGTAATGTTATCAAGCGGCGAAAGAACGCCAAAGGAGGCAGAAGCTTTAAGCATGAGGGAGGCGTTTTCATGAATTAAAGGGTGGAGGACTACCAGATATATATGTGTTTGAATCCAATTCAAAGTTACTAATAAATGCTTTTCGTGCACCGAAAGGGAGGTCTCTGTTTGATACAATCATTGAAGATTGTGGTGAAGTTGTTAAACAATATGATGAAGTGTTACTTGAGTTTGTACCTAAATCTGTGAATACTGTAGCTCATGAGATTGCTCGGGTGGCATATTCTAGTTCAGGTCTAAGGGAGTGGTACGATACTACTCCCGAATTTATCATGTGTCTTTTGACATATGGCTTTTAATATAAGCAAGTACGTTTGTTTCAAAACAAAAAAAGTCCCAACATGGGTCATATCACCTCAATATTTAGGCACGTTTAACTTTAAAATCATCTTTCCTAAAAAATTACTTCGTCCAAAAGATATATCATCATCGTGATTATTTTAATGAAAAAATGTATTATGTCGTATGAGAAATATAAATACATGTTTATTTCGAAAAATCAATCATTATATACAGTCTAGTATTCTATTCATCAATAATTGTAAAAATAGTATTAATAATTAATTTTATAACCTTGTGTTTCATTTAAATATTATTATTATTATTATTATTATTATTATTATTTCAATACTCACTATTTCCTAATTTATTAGTCATATATCATTTTTTATGATCAAAGCGACTTCATTTTGATTGAAAATTTTCTAATGATATATATTAAACCTAATATGTATTTAATAATTCTAATGATATAATTTTTTTTAATTGTTTGGATCATATACTATATGAAATATTTATTTAAATTTAGCTAAATTTGAATATAAAAAATCAATTAAAATTGATAAATTGGGACGAATGATGTAGTAATTTTAATTATTTAGAAATATATACGTAACTAAGTACATAAATATGAAAAGAAAGCCATGATTAAAAATATTATTCTATAAGTTGCAACGATAAAGTACCAAATTTTACTTTAATGTTACAGATACATATTAAGTACATGACAAGAAATACAAATGGTGTAGTGGCACAGTGGTATTCAAGTGTGCAAGTAAATGACTAGATTTAGGTTCGAATCCCATTAAAAACCTTTTTTTAAATATAATAAAGACACGTGCAAATCCGTCATTTCACATGAATAAAATGTCTCACTAATATTATACTCATGTTGCGTTATTTATATATAGAAGAGATAGGTAATAATATCAAATTTTATTCTCATGCGACAGATAAATATCAAGTGCATGGGTAAAAACTTAAGTGGTGTAGTAGCTTAAGTGGTATTGAAGTGTGTAACTAAATGGTTAGTCTTAGGTTCAATTCCCATTTACAACATTTTTTTAAATATAATAAAAACAGGGGCAAATCAGTCATTTCACATGCATGAATAAAATGTCTCACTAATTTTAAACTCATGTTGGGCTATTATATATATAATAACTAGCATAATAACCCGTGCGAGGCACGGGTCATTCTCTAGCGCTCATGAATATTTTTATTATATTGGATGTTGTTATCGGGAGAAATTGGTATAACAATACTTTGGAGGTTTGCTGGAATCACGGGGCAAAATACGGATGTTTTGCTAAGAACACGAAGAACACGGGATGAATTTGATGGATGTTGTGACTGATCTTGCTGACTGATTTGGAGGATGCTTAGAGAAAATAAGTGTATTTTCTCTGGTACAAACTGTTACTCTACCAAAACAAGAGGCCTACGTACCCTATTTATAGGGATTCAAGCCACACGTAGTTCTTGGAGAACAAATTACCCTAATGGGCTAGGGTTTCGTTCGGTCCACCGAGGTCCAGGCCCAAGAGCCGTGGAGATCATCCGTAAAAAGCCCATCGAGACCATAACCTAAGCCTGTAAGGCTGTAGAATGGTCATACAACGAAGCTTTACCCTTACAGGGGACATCATAGAGGCCTGTGTGGCCTCACATGCGTCCCCCAAGGGGTCCTCTATAAGATCACAACGACCAGGCCCATGCGACCCCCCTTGGGGGGACCACGACCATTGGTCTCATAGCAAGGTGCCCCTAAGAAGGGTAAGGCTCGTGCACAGTCATATAATGAGGCGACCCTAAAAGGGTTGGCCTTTAGGTCTTTTTAGTATGGAGTGTCCCCTAAGGCAGGCTCACCAACACTATGATAGCGACCCCAGGGCTCGCTAGCGACCCCAATTGTTAAGGTGGCATGCGACCCTTCCAAAGGGGTGCCATGCGCCTCTTATCACAGGGGTGCCCTAAGCAAGTTTTGGGCTATCAACCTTTTACTGACAATCACATTTGGGCTCATTTGTGAGGCCCTCAACTGAATAAATCATAATGGGCCTGTTTAGGACCCATGCCCAAAAACGGGCATAACAACTACCCC
>PHNY01094268.1:5651-15903 GCA_003724115.2 Anethum foeniculum
ATTCTGTCAAAATGCCTAAGGGAATTGTTGAAGATGTGTTGATTAAGGTTGGTGATTTTATCTTCCCGGTTGACTTTGTTGTCCTCGAGACTCAACTCGTCAGGAATCCTAAGAACCAAATTCTGATCATTTTAGGACGACCTTTTCTTGCCACATCCAATGCCTTGATTAATTGTAGTAATGGTTCTATGAAACTCACATTCGGTAATATGACCATTGACCTCAACATTTTCAATGTATGAAAAGAACCCAACGAGCTTTATGAACAACAAATAGGGGTTAATGTAGTCAACAAGTTCGTCAATTGGTCTAGCTTAGAGGATAGTGAAATTGAGTCTCTTCTCAAAGAGCATGTTGAGCGTAATTATGAGTCTAATCGAGAGCTTCTTGAGTCGTACAAGGATATGACTTCGGAAGAGATGCTAAAAGAGTTGGATGACATTTGTTCCAAGTGGGAAACAACTGAGAGTGTTAGTGTTGAACCTTGTCATGTTGATAAAAGTCCCGTAGGTGAACCACCTACACTTAACTCGATTTTGCCTTGCTCTAATGTTGACCGAATTGCCTTAGGAGATTGTGAACCCGTTTCGTATGTCATTCCTAGTGTTTTGAACCATGATCAATTGTCTCATGTATCTAATTTGCTTAAACAAAATGAAGAAGCCTTAAGTTGGTGTATGGAGAACACTAGTGATACTTGTCCTTTCAGGTATGGGGGAACAATTATGTGCGTGAGTTGTGTTAGTAGTTTTTCTGCATTTTGATTCTCCGTCATCCCTTATCAGGTATTTTCTCATCATCTCCTTTGCATATTTCTCTATTTTGCATACATTGAGGATAATGCATGACTTAGGTATTGGGGAGGGTTTAGTGTAAATAGATAAAATCAGAAAATCCAAAAAATTGAAAAACTTCAAAAATAGTCATTTTTAGCTAAGTTGTGTTATATTCTTTTGAACTTTAGTACTAGTTGGTGTTAACTTGCTTTCGAAAATTATATATATAATGCCTTGTAGATAATTCGAACGTAGTTGAGTGAGGTGTCTTTTTGAAACTTGTGTCGAACAATTTTTACTCTAGATTCCAAGACGGCACTTTTGCACAAGACCTTTGTTGGAGAGATTTTCTAGGGGTTTTATTCGATACCTGAAAGAGAACCCACATGTTGAAACAATGTCGAATCAAACCTTTGCGAATAGAAAAAAATGAAAAAAAAACAAAAAGAAAAAATATAGAAAAAAATGTTGAATAATAAATTACTTCAATACCCATTTTTCTTATAAACAAAAATCTTAAGATGATGGGCACAAGTAGAATTGAATAGTCGAGTTTTGTGGCCTTTGTTACTCGAGTTATTAAGTCCGTAGGGGGATTACAAAACCTAGTTCCCTAAGACCGTCTGGTTTGGGAGTCACCGACCCAAAGCTCGCTACATGGAAAGCCTAAGAAAACTGACATCATAAAGTCAATTAAAAAAAAAGAGAGAAAAGAAAAAAATAGAAAAAAAGAATAAAATTTTGCGAAGTTTGGCTAGATACTTGTCTCGATAGAGAATGAGACAGTTAAATATTGGTAGAAAAAGAGAAGATGTTCATAGACTTTTAGATACATCAAAGGCCTTAACCTCACTACATACCTTGAATTTTTTTTGTAAATTTCTAAGTCGACATGAGTGGATTAGAGTCATTTATATCTTGGCCATTATTAGAATAATTTTCAAGGCATGTATTTTCCTTATTAAAATATTTTTGTTGAGACCAATGAATACTTTAGTGAAATTGAGTTTTTGACACTTGGCTGAAATTGTCTCAAAAATTTTATGGGTATATCTTCTGTAAACCCTTAGGAGACAACACTCCTCCAGTAGAGATCGTCTACGGGTTTAACGGTTTGGTAAACCTAAAATTATCCGTCACACCTACGAAAAGGAGCATAATAGCATAGGATTGTCTTTCTTAGTTGCATCTTTAGTTTTTGTTTTTACTCGAGGACGAGTAAAAGATAAATATGGGGGCATTTGATATTCTCATAATTCTTACATTTTTCCAAACTTATTATTTGTTATTCTCGTATTTAATAAATTAACTATTTGTGTTTGTAGGTATTTTGTAAATATTGAAGATATAAAGAAAAAATTAAAGAAAAGTAAGGAAGGGAAAAGAGGGAAGAGCAAAAAGGAAAAAAAGGAAAAGAGAAATGAAAAGGGAAGGATGGAGAAGTTTCTAGAAGAGGAATCTTATGGATAAAGCTTGGCTAAAATGAAGGGCTAGGATTTAAACAACATACCCACCAAATGTATGGCCATGATTTGGCCAAGCCACCCCTAAAACCCTATTTTTTCCCTATAAATAGACCCCTCCCCTTTATTTGTAAATCACACCCCCTAGGCTAGGACCCTAGGTTGGATTAGCTTAGTTTCAATTTAATTTTCTTGTTTTTGGTAGCTTTCTTTCATATTTTGTAAACCCATCCCTAGGCTAGAACCCTAGGGGGGTTAGATTAGTTGCTCTTTAAATTCTTGTTCTTGTTTAAACACTTTTTAATTTTATGCAAATCTTGTCTTTTAATTTCATTTCTCTTTCTTTTATTTTCAAGTTCTTAGATCTACTTTTATCTCTTGGCACATGAACTTTCGTAAACCGAAAAGGAGGATCAATAGTGTAAGACTATCCCTTATTGGTGAAAGGATGCCTTGATTTTACTTTATTGCATTGTTCTTAATTTTTCTTTAGTTAGTTTTAGTGGTAGATTTAATTTTTGAGCATTGTAGTTTAATGGATTTGGTAGAGTAGTTTATTTTGATGTTGGGTGTGTGAGTTAGTGTAGAATTTAATTTTGTGCAAGTGGGTGTGTGTGTGTTGCTCTTTAATTTCCTAGTTCTAGTTTATTGTTCAATTTGGTGTTGGTTTGATTTATGTGTTCTTGATTTGTTAGTGGGTATGTTAGTTTTATATGATGTTTGCAAGTTAGTGTTGGTATTTGCTCTTTAATGTTAGATCTAGTGGTTGTTCAAGTGATTTTGGTCGTTTTGATTTTTCCGGCGCGTTTCTAGTTTTCCGGCCAAATACCGACTTAACGTTCATTTAAGTTGGGGTTTGGTTGGTTATCTAATAAATTAAATATTTATTTCCTGCATATTTATTTAAATCTTTTATTTTCTACATAATTTTCTTGAAAATTTATGTGTTGGATTTTATTTCCTTTAATTATTGCGATTTATTGTTGAAATTTGTTTTAAATCTGGTTCTTAATTCAGTCTTCTTCTTTAGTTTATTTTGCCTCGCTTGTTAATGTTCTTCGATTTACACTACTGCCTGCCTTACTCTGTTTCCACAGCCACGTTTGTTGTCTCCATCAAAAACCAAACCCATCACTACAATCAACAGCCAGCAATTCTCCTTCCGTTTCAATCACCATTCCTTGTATCCCTTCACCCTCCGGCAACCCCTTTCTTTCACCACGCCTCGTCTTCTCTATCAACATCACCATTTCCTTCTTCAACCGCAGCCGTCTCCTGTAACACTCTGTTCTTTTGCTTCGACCAAAACAGAACACCAAATTCCAATCACCACCAGACCTTAAACCACCTCATTCTCCACCGCGACTGCTGCATTTTCTTCTTTCAACCAGCTACCACCTGCAATCGACCCAATTCGAATCCTTTCTCCCTCCTGTTTCAATCGGTTTCTGTCCACCATAGCAGCCGCAGCCGAGTTCTTTGTTCACCGAGTCAAAAATGAGTTGACCCCTGACTCAGTTTTCACTGAGTTACCCACCCGAGTCACCAGCCTAGTTGTTTTGTATGAGTCATAGCCGAGTTGATCAATTGGGTTTGTTGTTTATGGTCGAGTTGTAGCAGTTTGTCCTAGTCGAGTTTTTTTATACTGAGTTTTATGGTCGCGTCGTGTGTTTGAGTTGCTGGGTTTTGATCCGTTTATTTAAGCCAACTGGTGACTCTGCAGTTATTAATTGTATTTAGTTTTTAGTTTTTTTATGAATTTTAGTTGCTAGATTAAATTTTGTGTTTTGATTGGATTGATTTGTAGATAATAATAAGGGTTATTGGTTTGGTTGTGATTATTTGGCGAGCTCAAAATACGAATACTACATGCCAAAATTTCTAAAATTTGTAAATAAATAAATAATTATGTAGTTATGTTTAATTTTCTTCCTTTAATTAATTAGAATAATCCATTAGTTAGAATAATTTTTAAAAGTAGTAATTAGTTTAAATTAGAATTAGTTTAAATTTTCTCTTTAATTTTGCGATTACTTTTTAATTAGTTTAGAAAACTTCACCTTTTAGTTTCTTTTTAATTAGTTTGATTAATTAATAATTAAGGATAACTATGAAAAATAAATAGTCTCTGCGGAACCAACTTCATAAATACTAAAACGAGATCGTGCGCTTGCGATTAATTTAAACCTCATTTTCTGCCACATCACCTGCTCTGATACCAACTGTAACAACCCGACTTTTCGGACTATTAAATCTAAATACAAAAACTTAAATAAAATAAAATTTATTGATCCAAAAGTTTATTGTAACGATAACTATTACAAAAGCGCAGCTAACGGAAGTCGAAAAGTCAATCTACTCCAAACCTAAAGTCCTCGAACTCCAATGCTATCCAACACGAATCTTAGACCGAACATGAAAATTGTAAGTAATGAGCTACACAGCCCAGCAAGAAACCAATCAATCCAACTAGCAGGGCCAAGCAACATATACATATATAACAAAATACGATAATCTATACAATACGATATACGAAACAAACACTTTTGATAAACTTTCATATTCTTATTCGATACATACGATGCACATAATCACATAACAACAATAACTTGAAACCCATAATTCATGCCACGACCACTACAACCCGGTGATAATGGTCCTAAATTTCAGAAAATTGTCACTACAACTCGGTGACTCGTTCCTATGTTCTTATTCGATATTTTCACAAACCATGGCACAAATCAGAGATCCAAAATTATCGTCTAGACACCACATAGATACAACGATACATATACTGTAACACATAATACTTTCAAATATATCATCACTTATCTCATATTTTGATAAACAAATATATACACATAACATCTAGTTTCAGAAAATACTAGCAAGATCAATTGAAAACTTACCTCAAATTTTGACCAGAACTGTATTTAGCCATTTTGACCCTCTAAACGATGTTTTTTCAAAAAACACAAAACACGAAAGTCGTAGATAACGAAAATACCTTTCCGAAAAGTCCAGAATCAGCAAATTCTGACTTACGATGAATTAACTACAAATTTTACAAGACTGCTGATTTATGTGTGAAATAGACCTATAAATTTTAATAATTAAAACTAGGAAGGAGAATATGACGTATATATAGCGATACAAAATCCTAACTCCAGACCTACTAGTTATCCATATTCAAACCTGATCTAAATTTTAGGCCTATTAGTCTAACCCAATTTTAATTACTAATCTTTATCAAATTTTAATTCTTTTATTTTATTTTCTTTAATTATTATTATTATTCTAAAAATTACGGGATATTACAGTTCATGAGAATACTCACTCTGACAGTAGTCCCTTAGTACATGTCACTGTTTCTTTAAGATCTTCTAACACAAATGTTACTAGACCATCTTGGTGGAGAGACTATCATGTTACTCATACATCAAATCCACCTTTTGCCAATTTGGTTCACAATCTTTCTGTGTCAAAGCCATTGATCTCTTCCAAGGTAATTTTGGAGCCACAACATTTTTACCAAGCTGTAAAACACCCAGAATGGGTGGATGCTATGCAAAAAGAGCTTACTGCTCTTGAAAGAAATAATACTTGGAGCTTAGTATCTTTACCTTCTGGAAAGAAAACGATTGGTTGTAAGTGGGTCTATAAAATTAAATATCACCCTAATGGAGAAATAGAAAGGTACAAAGCTAGACATTTAGCTAAAGGGTACACACAGTCTGAAGGGGTGGATTATTATGATACGTTTGCATCTGTTGCAAAGATGGTTACGATTAGAACATTATTTGCAGTTGCAAAAGGCTGGATTATAAAACAACTAGATGTTAATAATGCCTTCCTTCATGGTGGCCTACATGAGGAAATGTATATGGACATTCCTTTGGGATATTTCCTAATGTGGTTTATCGGTTGATAAAATCTATTTACGGTTTAAAACAGGCTTCACGTTACTGGTTTGAAAAACTCACTACTTTCTTTGTTGGAGGCTGGTTACAAGCATTCTTTGACTGATCACTCTATGTTCACCTTTAATCAAAATGGAGTTTTTTTAGTTGCTGTCGTCTATGTAGATGATATTTTGCTTTCTGGAAATAGTTAGTCAGCTATTAATTCTTTGAAACACATGTTGGATGTCAAAATTAGTATTAAAGATTTGGGAAAACTCAAGTATTATCTAGGTCTTGAGATTTTGAGAAATGCATATGGAATTCTGGTGACACAAAAGAAGTTCATTCAGGACTTGCTTGCTTCTGCAGATTTGGTTGACTGCAAGCCATTGTCTGTTCCCATCGATCCTCATTTGAAGTTGTTTGATAATAATAAATCTAGTCCTCTTATACCTAATTCTTCGGTATATCGTACTTGGGTTGGTAAACTACTATATTTGAATTCTACTAGTCCAGATATTTCCTTTTCAGTATAAATGTTGAGTCAATATTTGCATGCTCCAAGGGAAAAACATATGGTTGCTTTGTTTCGTGTTTTACGATATCTCAAATGGACAGTTGACAATGGTTTATTTTTTCCTGCACATAATTCTTTGGACTTGCAAATGTACAATGATAGTGACTGGGCAGGGAATGCCAATGATCGTAAGTCTGTGGGAGCTTATTGTCTGTTGCTTGGTTTTGTAGCCATATCTTGGCGTTCCAAGAAGCAGCTTGTTACTTCTAGGAGTTCTGCAAGTATCGTGCTCTTGCAGATGCTTCCTGCGAAATCCTATGGTTTCTAAATGTCTTTACAGATCTTGGTGTTGCTTTTAATTGTCCCATTCCTTTGTTTTGCGATAACAAAGTTGTTGTTAACTTAACTGCAAATTTGGTTTATCATGCTAGGACAAAGCACATAGAATTAGTTTGTCACTTCATTCAGAAAAAGATCAAGTATGGTTTAATCACCGTTCTTCATATCCCTACACTACAGAATACTACTGATGTGTTTACAAAATAACTTAGCAGGATTCTTCATTGATCTTGTGTCTCCAAATTGGGACTCATTGCATCCTCTTCGTATTCAATTTGTGGGGGGCATGAGGAACTATCTGTTCATGGGGGAATGAAGATATACAAATATCCAAGTCCAACAGTAGATTGGATTGTTCAGCAAATAAAGTCTCACTTGTTAGACCAATTAAAAGAAAGCTAATAATAGCTTATATAAATAGTCAAAGTTATTTACAATAGTCAAAGTTAGTTATAGAGTAAAGACTTAGTATATAAGAAAACATTCTATATCATTTCATTTTAATGAAGAATATTCAACTCTTTTGCTCTCGATCTCTCTCTAGCTTACATTATGTAGCTATGCACACATATACATACGATTATTTCACTCTATATGATATTCATATTCATATAGTAATTAAACTCTAGAGCGATAAAACTGTAAACAAAAGTAGGAAAACATAAACATAATTGTAATTTCTTGTTATTGCTACACTTTGTTTCTTCTACCATATTCGTTTATGAAACTCGCAAACCATACTTGTTTGTTTCTCTATCATATTCGTGTATATGACACTCGGAGACCACACTTATTGTGAATACAATCTACGATTAATACATATAATTAAAACAGTGCGTGCGAATAATAGTGCAGATATATAACTGTGAATACACGAAAACGAAACGAAAGATATAAGGATATGAGTGAGCTCTAGAGTCCAGTTTAAGGAACTGTCTCCTTAAAGCTATTTCGCCTCTCACCGTACGTGCGAGTCGATAGCCTCCCAGGATAAAACGAGAAGACGTTGTCGTTCCGCGAACAGCACCTTCGACGAGCTAGAGCGGAGCAAGAAAAATATCACCAAACAGAGAGACTATCACCGAACAGAGAGAGAATAGGGTTTGTGTTTAAAGGAGGCGGCTGTGTATTTTTCGGAGTGAATAACCCTAAACCTTATAATGAAAATATATAGGCTTAGAGAAATGTGTGCGCTACTTTTTTATTTAATTAAGCGCGTCAATTAAATTAATTCGAGAGACAATTATTATCCGTAATTGTATCGAATCATATCTGTCAAATCAATTCATATTCGTATTTAAAAATTAATAACTAATTAATGAATATATATTTAAGAGCCCAAGCCCAGTGGAAATAAAAATTAGCAAAACTAGTCCGTGATTATTCGGGCCAATTTTCTACTACATTCGTGTCCGCACGTCGCACATGCCGGCAAGCCCGAAGGCTTCACAAGCCTCGGATTGCCCCTCAAAATCCCACAATTTGCACCCCCATGCGCGCCCGTGTAGGAGATGGAGCAACATATTGCCAACACAAGTGAACACTACACATGTGTGTTGCTATATAAAGCAATGGAACCCAATTTTCCATTTCTGTGTGGGATTCAAGTTTGCTTCACAAATTTTCCACTTTCAAGGGACCAACTTTAGATAATCATATCTCATTCATCCCTTAATCACTTTGAGTGATTCGAAGTGCCTCGGAAAGCTCTCACAGAGGATAACATACTCCAAGCGTCACCTGTTGCGCGCACGCAACATTTATCCACTCAAGTACGGCTAAAAAATGACTTGACAATGTGGGGCTAAAACCCACATTTTCCAATAATCCCCCACATGGATGAGATTGATATTTCAGTAGCACACACCAGAAAGACAGACACAGAGTTTGACTTGGTGATAGTTTCTTCGATCAGATATAGCATACAATAGGTAGAGAATGCTCCTTGAACCTTCGCTCGAATAAGCATACCGACTTTACTGGTAGACAGTAGACGTGCTAGTCCTTGAACTGTTCGACCGTTTATGTAAATGATGATATACTTATCACTATATATTTTCTGACTCGTTCAGCTCTCGTGAGTATGTCCATTTTGGCCATGGAACATCATCCTGGTTCTGCAGGAGTTTCTAAAGAATTGTGCCTCGCAATTCTCCTTTGAAGTGGCCCCACTTCTCTCCCACATAGGTGATATTTATCTTATAGGGTAACCCGTGTATACTCAAATAAATTCCATGCGTTCACTCCTGAACTCCATGTATTCATCAAAGATCATTAAAAGCTCAAAGCTTAACCTCGTATCTTACGGGTCTCACTGTTTCCTCATCATAGGAACAGGCCAGGGGTTACCCCCACAGTGATTTGTTCATCATGATTTAGTTGTCCCATTGAACCAAGTTCTTGGGATCTCCACTCAGCAATGGTTGGGTGTCCACCATGATGCCATTAAGTAATAGGCTTAAGGCCCATCCCTCTCGATGATTTCTCAACCACCTCTCTTGATAACCCTTTGGTTAGTGGATCCGCGATATTATCCTTTGAAGAAATATAGTCAATAGTGATAATTCCGGTTGAGATTAATTGTCTAATGGAACTATGTCGTCGTCTTATATGATGAGACTTTCCATTATACATCGTGCTCTGTGCTCTGCCAATAGCGGATTGACTATCACAGTGTATCCCTATTGTAGTCACAAGCTTTGGCCATCTAGGAATATCCTCCAGAAATTGGCATAGATATTCAGCCTCTTCGGTGCATTTATCAAGTGCCACAAACTCAGCTTCCATCGTGGAGTGAGTTATCACCGTTTGCTTGGAGAATTTCCATGAAATTGCCGCTCCTGCTTGTGTAAACACATAGCCACTCGTAGACTTAAGTGCCTTTTTGCTAGATATCCAGTTTGCGTCAGTCTAGCCCTCTATAACTGCTGGATATCTGCCATAATGCAAACCATAGTCCCGAGTTCCCCTCAAGTACCTCAGTACCCTTATGATCGCTTTCCAGTGATCAGCTCCTGGATTATTCGTAAACCTACTCAATTTGCTAACTGAGTATGCAATGTCTGGTCTTGTACAACTCATTAAGTACATCAGACTTCCAATTATCCTCGAGTATTCCAACTGGGAAACTAATGCACCTTTATTCTTGGATAGATGCAAAGTCATATCCACAGGTGTTCGAGCTTTCTCAGTATCATCCTTAAGAAACTTCTCAAGGATCTTGTCAATATAATGAGGTTGACTTAATGCGAGACC
>PHNY01094293.1:0-11541 GCA_003724115.2 Anethum foeniculum
CATAAAGCAGGGTACGTAGGCATCTTGTGAAGGCAGATTAAGTCACGAAACACGAGACCAGTCATAAAAGCTTGAAGCTCTCCACATTCGTTTAAAAGTACTAATTTTATTCCACAACATTAATTATGCAACAATTGATAGATTTTAATAAATGAATGATGAGTTTCAAATAAATATTACATATTATCATCTAAATGATTTATACTAATTTTTTGTGTATAAAATAAAATATGTAATGATGAGTTAAACACAAATATGCATATTAATGACGTGTTAATTGAAATGAATATATATTAATGGTTGAAAATAATATTTAATAAATATCAATGAAAGTATTAATGATTAAATTTTTGATATATAATAATGAGTTAGATATAAATACAGGTATTAATTATGTAATAATAAATGAGTATTAATGTTTGAAATGAATATTTTATGAATATTAAATAGAACATTTATGATTAAATTTGTTCATTGAACCCTTATGTTGCGGTACTATATATAATATAGATTATAATTATTTATGTGCATTAATTGCCTCTCAATATGTTGATGTTAATTATGCCGTTTTTAAGGTTTTAGCTATTTCTTAATATAAATTTAGATTTTGAACAAAACATTAATGAGCTTGATTTATGTGTTTTTGTATGTAGGATTGGACAGATTCATTTTTCCTTGATTAAAGTCTAATTGTGCCATTTATGGAAGGCCTTTTAATGACATATATTTTGACCTTTTAGAGGCAATCTTATACCATTTTGTTGACTTATTTATGATTTAATTATATTATCTTATTTATTATTTTATTTTTTGGGTCTAACTTAAAATTTTCGTTGGTTAGATCTTATTATTATTATTATTATTATTATTATTATTATTATTATTATTATTATTATTATTATTATTTTAACGAATTATTATATATACATTCATTTTCTTATAATAATTTATTATCGGATATAATTTTTTTTATTATTTTAACATGTTCTTTTTGTTTATAGTTTTAATGCGTATCCTCTTTTTAGACTTTAAAGTACACAATTATATAGTCAAGGACAATAGAGTAAAAGACAACTTAATTATGTATTTTGATGACATGAGAGACTTCTTACAAATAAAAGAAGACACTATATTTTTATTTGTTGTATATAGAATGTAATTTTTGTAGGGCACTCTTTTTTCTTCTTGAGTTTTTTTCCATAGGTTTTTACTCTTGCGAGGTTTTAACGAGGCCTTTTTTGTGGGTTATCTTTTCGGACATTGAAGCGATATTATCTAAATTTCTCGTAGCATTTGCCTGCTTTTCAGTTAGATGATACACTTTTATGAATGAAAGAAACTCTATCCCTTCGGATTGTATTTAAATCTTATAAATGGAAAATTTTCATTCTAATAAAAAAATTTATAATTATTTCATTACTTAACAAATAGAAGAGAAATTTTAAGAAAATATTATCATGGTAACTTGACTTAACAATTTAACGTATTTTTAGATACTTATACTTGTCAATTATTTCATTATTAAGATGGTAAGTTGACTTAATGATTTGACATTTTTTAGATACTTGTCTTTTATAATTGTTTATTTACTTAAAAATTAGAAGAGAAATTTTATGAGAAATTTAAGGTGATAATTTAAGTCAAAGAGAAAGTTTAGGAGAATATAAGATAATTGTAATATTTAATATTTATTACTTCAAAATTTGAGAAAATTAGAAAAATATATCGAGACAGTCAGAGAGGCCCCATCTCAACACCCTCGTCTTCTCCTTTATATAAAAACTAGCGTTTTACTCGTACTACATACCGAATAATAATTGTTGTCATTTTTAAAGTATACATTTTTTTATTTATTATATTTAAACACATAACTACTTGCAAAATTGTCTTAAATTCCAACTATACATAGTCAGAGGCCCGATATACTTTTTTCATAAATATTGTCTTATTTACTCATCAACATCGGATTACATACATATTTTTCTAATTCTAAGTAAAAAAATACGTGCCAATAACACTTGTACTGTCTCGCACGTACACAGTTAAAATAATGAGAGGTATACGTAGGTGATAGGTCTATATCAATTAAACTTTACGTCAACGCATTTTTCAGCACCAACCCACTATGCATGACTCTTTAATAATCCACCCATGCCTCCTGGATACGTGTACTCCACTAACTTTTATCACATATGCATATGTTTTTCCAACCAAATACCCACGTGGTTATTACTACATATTAGGCATCTATGTGGTCAGATTCGAGCACATTTTTTGTAGATGCATGTACATTCACTAAGTATTCTTTGCAGGCGTGTTGAGTTTTACTGTTGTTGTGCTGTATATGATGTAGATAATCGTAGCTATCAAACGTGTGTGGGTAGTCTAGCGACTTGTATGAGATATGATGATATGTACTCCTAGTATGTCTTTACAATGTTAGGTGTATGCACTTTGAATTTTTTTTTTAAAAAAAAATGGATGACCATATATGACAAAGATGTGTTTGATTAAGAGCCACAATAATCGTTAAAAAATAATACGGCCAACGTATTTTAAAAATAGTAAAAAAAAAGAAGGCCTTCATATTGACATTTATATGAATTGATTAATATTATCATACCTAAATGTAAGCATAAGATTAATAGAAAAAAATTTTAATTAAACAAAATTATTTTATACGTGTAGGATAAATTACTTCTTATTTATTGTTTCTTTGAAATATTGTGTAGAATTACCTAAATATAAGCATACGTTTTATAGAAAAAATTGTTTAGTTAAACAAAATTATTTTATACGTGTAGGATAAATTACTTATTATTTATCGTATTTTTGAAATATTCTGTAAAATTAACATTTTTATTAAATAGATTTTAATTAATAAATTTGAAAAAATAGACCCTTACAAAAAATTTATTTTTAAAGAGTACACGCGCGCGCGCGCGCACACACACACGTATGTGTGTGTGTGTGTGTGTGTGTGTGTGTGTGTATATATTTAATTTTAAGAAATATAAAAAAATAGATTTTTTTTTATCTCTTAAGTTAACTAAATATATAAACTTACTTTGAAAAAAAATATCCAAATTCAGCAAAATAGTTAAAGTTGCGATAAAAATAAACAATTTAAGAATCGTAATTTTTATTTCCTTTTACACAACTTAGACACTACCAAACAATAAAATGTTCAATAATTTTCTCTAATATGTGAATCCACCTATCTAGCCGATTTCTTAACGTTCATGTTCTGTATTCAATATAATTAAAATTTTATTTCAAATTAGAACATCAATTGAGATTCATTTATAAACTTATTTAATCATAAATTAAAAAAATAATACACAGCTAATTAAAATTCATTTTGTATTTTAGTAACATATTTTTATAATAATTTTTTAATTACCTTATAAATTCTTAAAAAGTCTTATATTTCATCATTCAATTTAAAAGAAAAATAAATGAATAAAATTAAAAAAATTAAAATAGTAGTTTTTTTAAACAAAAGTACTTGCTTATATTAAATCAAATCAATCATCAGTACATCAGAAATAATATCCGAAGCAACATTAAACCACTCCTAGAAGTTTGACATAGAATGAGTAACTATTACTAACATATGGGCTACAACATTCGCAGACTTATGAACATACTCTACTAGCACATTATCAAAGTGCTGAAAAAGATCAACACAATCTGACACAATTGTGTAAAAAGATCGGCTATTGAATTTTCTTTGTTGGAGAAGCAACCAAGCGATTTGAATTTGAAGATGATTTGAATGTATGTACTTGTTTTTATCCGACTGTTCTAAACAATCGGCCATAAATGCGATCCCATAATAATCTTCATCTCTGAATCAAACCCATGAAAATCATGCCGATCTATAACCTCAGCCATGAAGAACACCAAAACAAAACCAAAACTCTCACAAGGAGAGACTAACAAAACTCTCACAAGAAGAGACTAACAAAACCCAAATAAATTGGGAACTTATTAAAAAAAGAAGACAAGATCTTGAACAAGAAAACTAAAAAAATAAAGGAATTGGGGCTTATCACCGGTGAAAAACCGATGAAAGCCCCCTCAAAAATCTTTACTGGAGGCTAGGGTTTATGAGAAAGAGAGAGAGAGAGATTTGTTAGAGAGAGACAGATTTAAGAAAATAGCAACAAAATAAATTTTTTAAAATAGTAGTTTGATTTGTCTTGTTCTATACAAATAAAAACTAAAATGATGGTGTGTAACGTGACTCATCATTCTAAATTAGTCACTTAGTAAATATGACTGGTTCAGAAATATTGAATTCTTCAATAGGTTAAAAAATAATTCTTTGACTATAATTGGTTATTGTATTACTGTAATAAAATAATAAAAATACTGTCGAGAAGCCGAAAAATATTTAAGGGAATTCTCCTTGTGGCAAAACATGGAGTTTAAATTGGCGTGGTTGATCTGAATGAAGGGGTGTCTTCTCATTTGTTATTTTTACAACCTCACGATATGTAGAATTTTGTGAAAATTTTCTAATAAAATAGTTGTTCCAGTGTCAAATATAAAATTGAATTAATACTAAATAAATGTAATAACTATAGCGGAATTATATCCTTATATATAATAATCATAAAGGAAATTTATCCAAATTTTTGGAAGTCATAGTCCCTCATGACAATGTAAAGGACCGTTAGATCTTGAAATAAATAGATGGTAGTCGTTGGATCTAAAATAAAAAAATTATCTATAATTTTCAAGATTTAAATCACAAATAAGTTGGTATCCTAAATTGAATAAAATATTTATTACAAAAAAAATATTAATTGTGAAATTCGTAACTGTCTTTTCTCTTCAGTTTCTAGATAATTTTAGCTGTATAATACTTTTTAAACAAACATTGAAATAAATATTATTTCATGAGTTTCGCGTGTGCTGTAAAATCGTCAAAATCTGATTTCTAGAACTCAAGTTAGAGCCAAAATAATATTAGAACTATCTATTAATTTCACATAATATTTATCTATTAGGATAAAAAACACCGATATAATTTTAAAGATTACTATATTTATAAGTAATAAAGGAGATTATGGGAGATAAATTTGAAAACTTAAGAATAAAATATTTGTATATTGCACGAATTATGGGAGAATGATTAATTAATTCTCATACAGTTCAACATACAGTTCATAGTGCATACAGTTCTCAACAAATAATAATAATCATAGATGCTCAAGTAGATGTTGAATACTATTCAGTTCATAGATGCTCATAGATGCCCTTAACACTATTCAGTTCTATTTGAATTTTAAATAGATGCTGAATTATTATTTGTGTATTTGATTCATTTTTTGGAGAGACTTAAGTATATTATAATAAATGGTTGCATAACAATTTAAATACTAATTCTTAGTTTGTCTATTCATAGTGCGTATTGCGAAATCGGTATGATGATTCTATATTGAAATAAATTTTATTGCTAAATTTAATTATCACTATTTACTCGTATATGACGAAATAATAAATTTTATTACCATATTTAATTAAAAAGGCTTGAATTTAGATACGGTGGAATCTCGCAATTGCGAAGAGGGTTGGCTAATATTATGATATTAGGACATCTATGTTTACTCGGAGTATTAAATTTCAATATAACTTTGCTTCTAATTTATTTATGTTAACTGTAGGTGTATAATTTTGATTTAAATTTTATTAACTTTGTAATGGTTAATGAGTTTATTCTTGATTAAAAGATATTAAGATTTTTAATTTGAAATTATTAACCATGATTTGTAAAGTAGAAATAGAATGGTAAAAGAAATAGAATGTGTTAAAGATTCCTTGGTCTTCACTAAATAGTGATGAATCCCATGGGTTTGAATTGGCATTATGAATGACTACCTCAGCATGTAGCCTCTAACCAAAACTAAAAGAAGGTTCTGAGTTAGTAAACATAATGCAGGCATTATGTTACATGATTAAATTAGCACAAAATTATTTGTTGCCTCTTAGTTTTAAACAATGCCACTCTGACACATCATTGTTTACCCTTCTCTATAAATATTACACTGTTTATATTTTGGTCTATCTCAACGATATCATCATTACAGGTTATCATATTGATATTGTTCCACAAGTTATTAAAAAGTTATTTGTATGATTCTCTCTGAAAGACCTTGGTGAGCTAAACTACTTTTTGGGTGTTGAGGTTCTACATAAGCCAAATAGTCTCATACTTACTCAGACCAAATATATTAAGGACTTGTTGAAAGAAACTGATATGAAAGCTAGTAATTGAGTGCCAACTCCTATAAGTACTAATCTATCCTTGTGTATTGCTAAAGATTCTCCTGTTATGATCAATCTAAATATCGCCGAGTCATTGAAAAGCTACAATATTTGACATTTACAAGGCCCAATATATCTTTCACAACCAATAAACTTTCTCAATATATGCATTATCCTCAAAAGCATCAGTGACAAACTATTAAGCGACTTCTACGCTATCTCAAATAAACTACCTCACATTAGTTTATGTTTGGATCACACCAAGAATTCCAACTTCTATATGTATCCTAATGATGATTGGGCCGGCAATCCCTCTGATCATACCTCGACTACCGGATAGATTTTTTATTATGGTCATAGTCCTATCAGTTGGTCATCTAAAAAATAAAATATTATTGCAAGATCTTCTATGGAGGCTGAATATCGAGCCGTGGCAAGTGCTCTAGCTAAGACTAATTGGGTCATGAATCTGCTCAAGGAACTAAGACATCCTTCGGTCCATATTCCAACTATATTCTGTGACAATGTTGGAGCGACATATTATGTCAAAATCTTGTCTTTCATAGTCAAATGAAGCACATCGCCATCGACTTTCACTTTGTTCAAGATCAAATTTAGAATAAATTGGTTAATGTTCAACATGTTAACTCATACGATTAGATTGCTGATATTCTGACTAAACCATTGTCTCGTCCGCTGTTTCAAATGCAGTTCTCCAAGTTAGCACTTACTATTCCGACATCTAACTTGACGGGGCGTAATAATTGTATAGAGATTGACAGCTATAAGACTAAATATCTTGCCAAATATCAAGCAAAATTAGAGTAAATACATTGAAAGCCTAATATTAATTTCATCATGTCACAGCTATAACAGATTTTTATCCTTGATTATAGACCTTAAATTTTGTAGTTCTTGTATTTAAATACATGTAAATAGCCCTATAACAAAGAGCACATTACATTATGAATATTCAGATCTTCTACCATATGCTATCGTAATTCTAAACCTACTAAACATCTTTTTTTATATATCTATAACTTCATATATCTAACTGAAAAACCTATCACTTTTATGTTACATACGAAACTTATTAATGTATATGTTGATTATTCCAACATTGTAAAACTATCATAAAATAAATCTCGATGCTTGTAAAAGACACGATAACTTGATTATATAGGACGCTTGCTTGTATCCATATATTTCAATATAAATTTTTTCATTTTTCATTACTAAAACTTAAAATCCAAAACTATTAATAAAATGTAATATCCTAACTTTTCAGACTATCTACTAACATTAATATATCAACATAAAATTCTAAATTAAATAAGACCTTAAACCAAATCACAATTATCACAGTATCAATTTAAAATCTAAGAGTAAATAGGAAATACATAATCAAAAGTTCAAAGAGACAGCTCCACAATAAAACAAATATATCATAAATAAAATATTCTTGAGAAATAGCTCTTCTTCGAATTTCATCCAAGTCCAAAGCAAATCATTCTCTGAGCACCTGAAATTTGTAAGTAAATCACACAAAATAGTGAAAAAATAATTTGACCAACTACTAGATCAAGTAACTTTACCGAATATCATGACCTTTATAGTTGAAAATTCAAAAATGTACACATTAATTTTGTTATTCACTAAGTCACGGATACACGAGGACACACCAGTACAAGTTCAGAACTAACAATAATATAACTTTATTAGGATGTTATAAATGGTGCAACCTCAAAATTACCATAAAAGACAATACCTAATAAGTATTATATGCAAGTTTGAAAAGTAATCACAATTTTTAAAATGTTATTGACTTAAATTTATCAAAAAAATTTATATAAAGTTGCGTGCTTGATCCATATTTTTATAACACAATTGTATATAAAATTATTATAGAATTTCAAAATGGAATGAATTGACCATAAGTAAATAATTTAAAATAATAAAAAACATGTAAAAATTAAAATTATATTAATTGGAAACTAAAAATATTAAAAACTAAAATTAAGATATTAAATGGAAAAACTCTACAAGAACTTAATTGATTTAACTATTTTTTTGTGAGTAATAGAGATCACGTTAACAATTCACATTCAACATCGTTAACAATATTCTATAACAAAAAATGCATATTTCTTAGACATTCAAATAAAATTATTATTAATAATTTAATTGTAATAATAATATGACCTATTACACATGTATAACATACAAAATGATAATAATAGGAATAATTAACTGTTTATTCAAACGAATGAAAATAAAACAGACTATAAGTCGCTTAACAAAAGAAATATTGTAAGTCGTATCTTTTGTTGTGACATAAAAAATCAAATATTCTTTTAAAAAATAACTACTCACCTTTTAAATATAAAAAATTATTATATATTAACCAAAGACGTTCTTATCACAACCAATAAGATACACATTTGCTAAGATAACAATAAATATCATATTAATTGTAAGCATATAGTCAAACATAAGACAAATAAAATACTTTTTTTTTGAAAAGAGACAAAT
This sequence comes from Anethum foeniculum, assembly GCA_003724115.2. Classification (NCBI taxonomy): domain Eukaryota; kingdom Viridiplantae; phylum Streptophyta; class Magnoliopsida; order Apiales; family Apiaceae; genus Anethum; species Anethum foeniculum. Next base: position 8,809 of record PHNY01094293.1, read on the forward strand.
AAAATACTTAAAACACAAATAAAAAAGATGATTTCTAAAATTTAAAAAAGTTAAAGAAATATATAACATAAAGTGTATTTAAATCGCTATAAAAGTACACGACATTAAAACATATTTATTGCAAATTTAAATTAAAATTAAAAACCACAAAAGGTAAAAAAATATGTATTAAAACATTTTTAATAGGGAAAAAGTACCTTTGAGTGGTGAACTTATTGATTATTGTCGTACTTGAACCAAAATTATGAAAGACTAAAAATCTCAATGCATATATGACATCAAAAGCATATATTTGTATAGAGTTAAAAGACTAAAAGAATATCAAAATATCCATCAATTGGAGGATCAAATATTGTCACATGATGTTGATGCGCAAAATAACCACCTAATATGCAACAAAAATTAGTAAACATAAAGTAGTTACCTGAGTTTGGGACTTGGCAACATCATTGGTCAAACATTCATCCTTCTCTTCTTTTACTTTTAGAATCACTGGTTGGAAACTGATACCGACAAAAAGAACATGTATTCCTTGTAGCTAACCAAGATTATACACAATCTACATGGTAATTATGCACACAAGGTAATTCCTTGAAATTCTCACCAACATTTACCAATTCTTGACATATAGCACATAAAAAAACTTCATTCTCACTTTCAATTTTTTTAATTTTAAGCGCATCCACAACTGATTTTGCAGTCGATGTTCCCCTTTGTTTAACATCAACATTCATAAAAAAATATTCCAAAACTTCTCTATATTCTTCTATATCCACATAATTCCCTAGATTTAATGCAGATTCAGAAATACCTTGAGATTCAATTTCCGTTGAATGACCTTCAAGTCTCATTAAAATATTGGCATCACTCAATTGATTTACATTACCCAATTATTGGTTGGATGCATCTTGATATCGGCGACCGAAGGGATGTAGTTGACGAATAACCTCATGCCATTGACGAATTGCATTATGTCGATGAATAATACCATTTTCCTCACGATCCCCATTTTCCAACTGCTCCGAGCGCTCGAACGAAGAGTCAGCTTCGTTGTTACTAGCCATTTCTCTATTGATTGAGCAATATTAACTATAATGTCAATTCATATATAATAATTTTCTCATTAATATGATAAGTTTTTAATGACTTCTAATATGTTAATATAAATAATCAGTGTATTATTTATTCATTGTATTATATTTTTAAGGTAAAAATCTCTATATTTTATAAATTAATTCGATATGTTCTAATTAAATCATATTTTGGTAAAGTTAATTATACATAAACATTATTATTTAACTTTGCCCTTGTTTGAGGTAACTTTTGAAAACCTGTTTCACACCAGATTTCTTTTAAATATTTTTAATTTAACATAATATATAGTATCAACATATGATATCCAACCAATAGAACACATATAAAGAGAACCTGCATTGCATTTATTTTTATTTTATTACAAAAACTGTAAAATTTTTGACAAATTAAGATTCATCTAATAATGAAAAATAAGATATATAACATCTATATAACTTTTTTTAGAACAACCTAATTAAATATTATTTTAAATCACGGTATTTATTTCACCCAAGATTGGGTCTCTCTACCAGGAATTCTACTCGTTGTTTCGGGGGTATTCACGTTTGGCATATGCCTGCTCTGAACGAGATCTTTGGGGATGATTCTGTACTATAGTTCGGTAGAGGAACTTTAGGACACCCTGGGAAAAATGCACCTGGAGCCGTAGCTAATTGAGTAGCTTTAGAAGCATGTGTACAAGCTCGTAATGAGGGGCATGATCTTGATAGTGAAGAAAATAAAATTATCCATGAGGATACTAAATGGAGCCCTAAAGTAGCTGTTGCTTGTGAAGTATGGAAGAAAATCAAACTTGAATTCCAAGCAACGAATTCACAAACTTGAGATGAGTTTTTTCTATCAATTTTTTAATGGTTATAATATGAATAAAATTTTCGGATCTCCCTCTTTAAGCCAAAACTGCTTAGCTCGTTGCTTCCAATAGAAGGAACAATCATAAATTATAAAAATAGTGTATGGCAAGAAGGTCGTGATCAAATAAGGGCGATTATAACTGAATATTTTGAGGTGTTATTTCAGTCAACTGGAACAGCAGGAGGATTATTAGAGAGGGAGGTGCTAAATCAAGTCACAGATGATCAGAATATGCAGCTGTTAGATACTGTCACTAACGACGAAGTCAAGACAGCAGTATTTTCGATGTACCAAGACAAGGCACCTGGGGTTGATGGTTTAAATCCTTGTTTCTATCAAGCATACTGGATGGGGGACGACGTGGTAAAACTGTGTAATTTTTTTTTTTTTTGTATCAGGAGAGTTGCCAACGGATATAAATCGAACTCTAGTCTGTTTGATCACAAAGATAAGTCAGCCTAAGCAAATGACGGATCTGCGATCTATATCGCTTTGCAATGTTATTTTTCGCATATTGTCTAAGGTAATGGCAAATCGATTGAAGAAATGTTTACCAAGCTTAATTTCTGACAAACAGAGTGCTTTTGTGGAAGGGAGACTACTAACGGATAATGCTTTGATAGCATTTAAGCTAAATCATTTTATAAGGCGGAAAACTCAATGTCGAAATGGTGTGGCATGCCTTAAACTAGATATCTCCAAAGCCTATGATAGACTTGAGTGGACGTTTCTTGAAAATATGCTTGAAAAGTTTGGGTTTAGCAGTGTTTGGGTGAACCGAGT
>PHNY01094293.1:12190-23822 GCA_003724115.2 Anethum foeniculum
CAATAATCTTCAAAGGAGAATGAATACAATATGGTGGGGGAGTGGAGGGGATGGTAGGGGAATTCGTTAGATTTCTTGGGATAGTTTGTGTGAAGCTAAACAAGTTGGCGGGCTGGGGTTTAGAGATCTTAGGAACTTTAATGTCTCCATGCTAGCAAAGCAGGGCTGGAGGCTGTTGAATGGTGATAATCCCTTGGTAACGCAGTTGATGAAAGCTAAGTATTACCCAAATACTAGTTTTTTAAAGGCTAAGTTAGGGTCGAACACGAGTTTTATGTGGTGAAGTATATTTAAATCATAAGAGATTCTAAAAAAAGGGGTGAGAAGAAGGATTGGAGACGGTGAAGATACTAAGGTATGGAGTGTACCATGGCTACCTTGTATCCAGAATGGTTATGTTGAAATTATTATGCTTATAGAGATGGAGGATGTAATAATGGCAAGTCTAATGCATGAGGATAAACAGAGCTGGGATGAGGACGTCTTGAAAGATATTTTTAATGAAAGAAATCGAGACTTAATCAAACGGGTACCTGTGTCTTTACGTGTGCAACGAGACTTATGGTTTTGGCTGCTGGATCAAAATGGTCTTTTTACCGTCAAGAGCTGTTATAGACACTTCGTGGGTGAGCAAAGTAATCAGTTTACAACATTCTGGAAGAAGCTGTGGGCCTTGAATCTACCATGGAAGGTAGTTAATTTTATCTGGAGAGCTTGTAGGGATGTAGTTCCTACATCAATTGCTCTAGCAACTAAGCAGGTTCAAATAGATATAAGATGTTCTTGGTGTCGCTTAGTGGGAGAAGATATACAACACGTTCTGTTTGGATGTTCCTTTACGAGAGATATGTGGAGACGAGTAGGGATTCAGGAGGTGTGTATAGACAATTGCCAAGGGCCTGTTCATGATACATTATCTTATCTGTTTACTACCTGCTCTAGGGACACAATATTGCAGATAGTAATGATATGTTGGAGGCTTTGGTATCGTAGGAATCGTTGGGTCTGGGATAAAATTATGAAGTCAAATTTCGGGGTCCATGCAGCAACAAAGAGTCTTCTTGATGACTGGAAGAGGTGCCAAGCGATGGATGTAAGTAACAGGGTCTCAAAAAGGGGACATCAGCGAAGTTGGACGCGTCCTGCCTACCAATTGGCTGAAAATTAATATTGACGTAGCTACTTTTGCAGACCTGCAGAGTATAGGGGTCAGTTGTGTAATCATAAATGACCATGAGGATTTCATTTGTGCAAGGGCAAAAAGAATCAATGCAGATATGCAACCGAGGGAGGCTGAAGCTCTAGGACTTAAGGAGGCTTTATCTTCGACTATAAATCTGGGGTATAAGAGTTGTATTTTTGAAACAGATGCGATGATGTTAGTTGATGCTTGTAAAGCGAAGCAAGGTAGGTCATATTTTCACACAATTGTGTCAGATTGTGTTGATCTTTTTAAGTACTTTGATAATGTGCTAGTAGAGTATGTTCATAGGTCTGCGAATGTTGTAGCTCATACGTTAGCAAGAGCTACTCATTCTATGCCAAACTTCCAGGAGTGGTTTAATGTTGCTCCGGATATTATTTCTGATGTACTGATAATTGATTCGATCTAATATAAGCAAGTACTTTTGTTCAAAAAAAAAATTCGGATCCAGATCTTTTGTGCATCTCTATGCTAAGTTGCAACTGAGGGTGTTCATGAATTCACAAACCCGACCTAACAGAACCAACCTGACTCTTTCGGTCGACCAAATCGATAAAAAAAATCTTATATTTTATTGGGTTAAAAAATATTCGAATCGAGTTAAATGGATTGGGCATGAGTTTTATTTTTTTTTGTCATGTAAACTCAATCCGGTCTAAGTTACAAGTTTAACTAGAAACCAATGTAAAAATAAAAACTAGAAACTTGTTCTAACTTCTTAAATTATAATAGCCCAACCCATTACAGTAAGATTAGATAGCCCAAATACATACACAAATATATACGCTATAATGTACATTATCACTACCACTTTTGGTATCTCGTAATTTTCAATCACCCTTGATTACAACCTCATTTTTTAATTCACATCACTTTCTCAATCACTACCACCACCCTCTAGTTTATCTATCTCCACCACGTATTACCTACCACCAAATTTTCTTATCTATTTCATAATTTTCATGAGTTCTATCAACAAATTCCGATGGCTCTCCTTTCTCCCCCTTCAGTCTCTATTTTTCTTGTTCTTGTATTAGCTTTCTTTAATCTTTATAAGCACTCCTTTTATTTAAATCTTAATCAAGCTTTTCATACCTTCTTTCTTTAATTTTATGCTAGATATACTCTCATTTCCATGACTATGAGTTTTTATAAATCCAATAAGATGGATCAACTAGTCTTTGTACTACCCCTTTTGGTTGAAAGATTCTTTTAAATTATTAATTTAGTTAAATTAATTTTAGTTTTAAAGCCCCTTTAAATTTTCATTTTATTGTTGGTTTTGATAAGTTAGTGTAATTATTGCCTTGTTCTTGATGATTTGCATGCTTAATAGTTAAAGATCTAATTTTTATGTCATGTTTGGTGTTTGGTGTGATGGGTTTGATGTTTGGTAGTGTAGATCTAATTTGGGCATGTGTTCTTGATGTGTAGATTTGTTTTTGGAAAGTATGTGGGTATGTTAGTGTAAATGGGTGTGTGAGTTCAAATTGATGTTTGCAAGTGGGTAGTGTTGAGTTGCTCTTTAAAATTTTAGATCTAGTATTTTTAAGTAATTTTGGTTGCATTTGATTTTTCTGGCGTGTTTTGAATTTTCCAGCCAAGTTCTGGCACAAAACCCATTTGTGTTGGGGTTTGGTTCGGTTATTAAAATTAACTTTAATTTGGCTCCTGCATAAATTTAAAATTTAATTTGGGTAGAATTTAGTTTTTATTAATTTTACATTTTTCAAATATTAATGTTTTAATAATAATATAGAATTATTATTTTTTTATTTTTCTATTCATATGCTTCAATTATAAATTTATTTCCAACCTTATATCTCCTGCCTTGTTCTTTCACAACCCATCGACTACCTTCAATCTCCTTCCAATTTCTGCTTTAATACCCACACCCTTTTTCATCCGTTTTCTCCTTCACTCCAGCTCACATCTGCAACCACCGAGTCTGCAACTCTCGACCATACCAACTGTTACTCCAATAACCCACCTTTGTCCACCTCACACCAATACAACACCAAAACTATCTATCCCACCACAACACCTATTCCTTCTTCTGCGAATTCTACACCCATCTCCATCCCGTTCTCCTTCCAACCCAACTGATGTTGCACGCCTTCGACAACACCTCTGCAAACACCTCATTACCTGCGTCTCCTACCTTCGACCTGCACAAGCCACTCCTTCATTACCACCAAATAAAACAAATTCTCCATCCTGCTACACCACCCTTCCTGCTGCCTCCATTTCAATCCCACATATTCACTCCTACAACCTAACCATCCACTTGAAACTCATCGTCTCGACCCCAGCTTGTTGGAATTCATGCAGTTTCATATTAATTTTCACATTCACAATATCTATTTATTATATGTTCATGCACCTTTCAATGAAGTTCATCTAGAGGTTCTTTGTATGAACTTTCTAAATATTCTCTCTTCTTATTCCTTCTTGTTTTCGGGTTCTTTGTCTTCTTGGGTTACTACATCCTGTCCCCCGACTTCTTAGTTGTTAATAGTGCATTCAACCATGAAGTCTGCTAATGCCTGAGCCTTGATTGCTGTTTGAGGCTTATACTTGATATCAAATTCACCCAACTCAATTGCCCACTTGATGAGCCTACCACTGGCTTTTGGGCTAGGCACAATGTTTCTCAAAGGTTGACCGTTAGAACTTCAATCTTATGTGCTTGGAAATAGGGTCGCAACTTCCTCGAGACTGTTATTAGGGCAAGTGTGAATTTTTTCAATGGTAGGGTAGTTCAACTCTTCTATATGAAGCACTTTGCTTGCATAGTAGACCGGTTTTTGAGCCTTCTTTTATTCCTTTACTAGGACGACACTCACTGGTTGCTCAGAAACTGCAAGATAGAGGTAGAGAACGTCTTCTGGACTTGGTTTGGCCAACAACGGGGCTGAAGTCATGTATTTCTTCAGCTGTTCAAAGGCCTCTTGGCTCTCAGCTGTCCACTTAAAGTTCTTCACCTTCTTTAAGGTCTTAAAGAATGGTAGACACTTGTCTCCTAACTTGGAGATGAACCTTCCTAGAGCTGCTATTCTTTTAGTTAATTTCTGAACGTCCTTTATGGAGTGTGGGGGCTCTATGTCCAGGATTGCTTTGATCTTGGTGGGGTTTGCCTCGATTCCTCACTTCGGGACCATGTGACCCAAGAATTTTCCAGATCCTACGTCAAAAGCACATTTGGCAGGATTTAACATCATCTTGTGGTGTCTTAGCACTTCGAATGTCTCTCTAAGGTTATCAATATGGTTGGACTTAGCTAGGCTTTTGACAAGCATGTCATAAACATAAATTTCATGGTTTTCCCAATTAAATGGATGAATATCTTTATTCACTAATCTTTGGTACGTGACTCCTTCATACTTTAATCCAAAGGCCATAACAAGATAGCAAAAGACTTCAAAATCAGTTATGAAAGATACCTTTTGGATGTCGTCCTTGTGCATCTTGATCTGATTGTAGCCGTTGAAATCGTCCATAAAGCTCAGCATTTCATGCCTAGCAGTGGCATCAATCAAGGTATCAATCCTTGGAAGGGGGTAACAGTCCTTGGAGCATGCATCGTTCAAGTCAGTGAAGTCGATGCACATCCTTAATTTTATGTTGGCTTTCTTAACCATGACAGGGTTTGCCAACCATGTAGGGAACTGAACTTCTTCGATAAATCCAGCTTCTAAGAGTTTTTCAACTTCTTGCTTAATAGCTTCCAGCCTATCCGGAGAACAAGTCCTTTTGTTCTTCTTGACCTCCTTTCGCGTTGGATCAACATTCAGCTTCTGAATTATAAGTTCGGGGTCAATCCGTGGCATATCAGTTGCTATCCAAGCAAACACATCACTGTTTTCTTGTAAGAACTTCATCAATCGGCCCTTCAGAGACTCTTCCAAGGATGCTCCAATGTAGGTGACCTAATTCGGGTCTAAACGGTCTAGGAGAATTAGAATCAAGTTCTCAGTTGGTTTTCCTCGACGTTTCTCGTTTTCTCAAACATCCATATCTTCTATTAGGAGGACCTGCCCCCAGTTCCATCGGGCCTTAACGCATCCACATAACAACTTCGGGCCATCTTCTGGTCGCCTCTCTTTTCTCCTACACCGTTTCTGGTTGAGAACTTGAATTTCAGGTGGTATGTCAAAGGCATAGCCTTGAACGCATGAAGTCCTGTCCTTCCAAGGATTGCGTTGTAGGTAGACGATGCCTTGACAACTAGAAAAGTTAACATTTAAGTGGCCTCTCTTGGCTCTTCTCCAATACTCATGGGAAGTTGAACTGTTCCCTCGACCTTAGACTCCACTGCATTAAACCTGTAGATGGGCACGTCTGAAGAGGTCAGTTGAGAGTCGTTGTATCCCATATTCAGAAACGCCTCGTGGAACAGAATGTTGACCGAAGCTTCATTGTCAACAAGGACTCGTTTGACCGGACAATTTCCAATTACCGAAGTGATAACCAGAGGATTGTCTTGAAAAAGTTCACCCTTTCAAGGTCAGAGTCATCAAATCCAAGTGCTACCTCAGTCTTAGCACGTTTATGTGCTTCTCCAACTATGTTCATCAACTATCGCACATAAGCCTTTCGAGAGTTATTGGTTGTCCCGGCCGCTGTTGGACTTCCAGAGATTATGTTAATTACTGGTCCTCGAGGTTGTGGGTTACGATCTCGACCATTATCCTTTTGGTCATTATCTCTCCCTTGGCCTCCGCCATCTTCACCCTTGGGGTCGCGTGCTAAGATAATTACAATAATGAACAATTAATTTACCAACATAAATGATATAAATTTCTAGTTCTTATTTAGTGGTTCATTAAGCGCGACCCATAAAAAGTCATAAAAAGTCATGTAACTAGACATTATATAATATTATACTTTCTCATTTATACGTATAATTAATTTTTGTTTAGAGGCATAACTTACGACATAACTTATATTATTAAATTTATAATTTCAATAAAAATTAAATATTTGCACTAAAATCGTAAATTAAATGTAATTTAGTTTTATTCAAATTTTTGAAATAAGCGATGTTATATAGTATTTAATTTTTTTATAAAACTATATAACTCATTAAAATTGACCCGCAAGATTTAAACCGATACATGATAAGCAGTTTATTTAAAAATCCCCAATTTAATTGATTAATCCCCGATTAAACATTTACAAGGTGCCCTACCGATTCGATTTTTGGAATACGATTAATTGTTATAAGTTTTTCTTTATGAGAGTATATATAATAGTTTATTAAAATTAAAATACCATATTTATTTAAATATGAATAATTATAGAATTCATGATATAATAAATATATATTTGTTTGTAAATAACTAATATAAGCATAATAATATTTAATACTAAAATACATCTGATATTTATTACAATTAATCATTCCGATTAATCACCGATTTCCGATTAATTCTAAATCGGTACCTCAATCGATAGTTCCAAATCCCAATTTTTATAACATTTATGATAAGTAATATAGAATTACACATTTATCTTTTATGGGCCGGGTTGCAAATCTTTAGACCAAATTTAATTGGGTCAGATTGTAAAAACATATCTAAACAGGCCAACCCGGCCCAATCTCAAAAAAAAACATATGTAATTTAACATGGGGTATGAGGGCAAAAATGTAAAAGTGCAAGCAAAGAATGCCCTTGGAGTTGTTCAAAATTACAAAAAGCCCTCCCTACACAACCTACCTAGGGCACAATTGGTAATTAAGTCAAATTTGCAGCCTTGTTTCCCTCCACACCTCCCCGTATAATTTTAGTCAATTGGTTGTAAAATCCCCCATTTTCCATAACCCACCCCTTTCCGCTAGCATTTCCGTTGAACACTCAGAGTGGTGATTTTTGTTTGTCAATTAAAAGCTCTCTGCTTTTAATTACACACAGAAAGTAAGTTTTCTCATATCTTTTCTTATTCAATTATATAAAAATCGATTCTTTATGTGAAATTATTGAACAGTCGTACATGTTTTTTTGAATCTCTTGTCATTTTAGGGTTTCAGATCGGCTAAAGTTTGAATCTTTTTGATGTTATAATTCTTGGTTGCTACTGTTTGTTTATATGAATTGTGGGTATTTTGTGTTTTTTAAGCTTTATGTTCTTTGTTGCATGTGAATTGTAGTTATGGTAGTTTTGTCATGATGAATTGCATTTTGTATGTTGTTAGTTATGGGGAAGATTTGTTGAGCTTGTTATGATTACGATGTTTGCGATTGAGCTTGTTTTGTTGAATTCGATGCTTGTTCGAAGTGGTGGTAGTTATGTATGTGTATGTTGTTGGGGGGGGGGTGTTCTTGCTGTTTTACGGGTTGATTTGTTATTTTATTGAAAGACGAGATTCTGTTACTTACCTGAAGAGTTGAAGGTAACGGTAGCTTTTCTTTGGTTGAGAGTTTAGTAGGAAACACGTGTTTTGATTATTATTTTGTAAGGGAGTGTCGGAGAATTTGTTATAGATTACGAATCATATCTGTAACTGGTGTAATTAAGATACCTTATTCTATAAAGGATGACGTTATACTTTGTCTGTTGTGGGTAATGGTTTCTTTCTGATACGAAGATAAATGAGTTGCGGGCATTTATGATTTTTAAAAGTTGAAATTCTTTTATTTTCAGTTTTTCGGGCTTCAGGTGTGATTGGTGTCGACTTATCTTGGATTTGCTAATGACGTTGTGTTGTGGGTCCTCCGTATGATGGTTGAGTATTTTGGAGTTTCTGGTTCAAATCAAATTGTCATTATTATTGCTTGTCTGGTGCACGAGGTACTATATTAGCTTTTAAGATTCTTATTTACTCAAAAGGACGGTAGTAAATAAGGATTCGTTCTGGTAAGTGATGGAGTGCAATAAAGAAGAGGCTGTCAGGGCCAAAAGTTTGGCAGAGAAGAAGATGGAAAACAAGGATTTTTTTGGGGCTCGTAAGATTGCAATCAAGGCCCAGAACCTTTATCCTGATTTGGAGAACATTTCCCAGTTGATTATGGTCTGTGATGTGCATTGTTCTGCTGCAAACAAGGTGCGTGGAACTGAAATGGACTGGTATGGCATCCTTAAACTTGAGCAAACAGCTGATGATGCAGTAATAAAGAAGCAATTCAGAAAGTTCGCTCTTGTTCTTCATCCAGATAAGAACAAGTTTGCTGGAGCAACAGATGCCTTTAAATTAATTGGTGAAGCTCAGGGAGTGCTTCTGGACCGAGATAAAAGGAGGATACATGATATAAAATGTAGAACTGCTGTGGTTAATGGGCCTCCAAGGCAAGCAAGCAGGCCTTCAAATGTACGGAGGCCACCAGGTCCTGGAAATAGTACAATCAACGCAAATAAACAGTCCCAGCAGGCACCGCAAACTACCCAAGCAGGAGTCTATGTTAATCGGCCAACTTTCTGGACTGAATGTCCATTTTGTTCTGTAAAGTTCCAGTATTACAGAGAAGTGCTCAACAAAAGTCTTACTTGTCAATCTTGCAAGAAGTCCTTTACTGGCTACGAAATCAATGCTCAAGGACCACCACAAAACAACTGGAGTCAGCAGGTATTTCCTAAACAAACTGCGGCTAATAATCCAGCTCCTGCCAAAGTGGGTCCACATAGTAATTTTGCATACTCCACTGCTAAAGTAGAACTTGGGGGGAACTCTGGTATTGGAAATACACGGTTTTGTGATGTAAAGGGGTCTAAACTGAATGAAAAACATGGAGATGTTTCTATGAATAATAAACAGAAGCGCAAAGCTGAAAATTCTCAAACACGCGCAAGCATGAATGGGAAGAAAAGGAAGAAATTATCCGAGTCTAGTGAAAGTTGCAACAGTGAAACTAGCTCGGAATCTGAGGAGGAGATATCTGTTAAGATTGATGGGTTTTATAGTGAGCTGCCCCCACGGAGGTCAAGTAGGTCGAAAAGAAATGTTTCATATAACGAAAATATCAATGACGATAATGACACAGCAGAGCCCACAGAAGAAAACAAGTCCAGGGATTCATCCCAACCCACTAAGGAGGCAGTTGAAGATGTACTACCGAAACAACAGCCTCCAGGTATAAACATATCGAATGGCCTTGATGCACATCTGGATGAGAACGACAACAATGAAGAGGCTAAAAAGGCCTTTTCTGAAGAGGTGCTGCTTAAAAAAACCAAAGACACTAAAGTGAAGAGTGAGAAAGAAGAGCCATCTGAAGTTGCTGAAACAGAACCAGAAATTTATGAATATCCCGATCCAGATTTCAGTGACTTTGACAAGGATAGAGAGGAGAAGTGTTTTGCAGCTGGGCAGATCTGGGCAATTTATGATACCCAGGATGCAATGCCTAGATTCTATGCTCAGATCAGGAAAGTACTCCGTCCTAAGTTTAAGCTTCGGATAACCTGGTTGGAGCCAGACCCAGATGATAAGGATGAAATCAGATGGGTTGAAGAGGACCTACCAGTTTCTTGTGGTAATTATAAACATGGAAGCTCTGAAAACACTGAAGATCACCAAATGTTCTCACATTTAGTTAGCTGGGAGAAAGGTACTAGAAGAGATGCCTACAAGATATATCCTAGAAAGGGTGAGACATGGGCTCTCTTCAAGAACTGGGATATTAATTGGTCTTCGGATCCGGACAATAGCAGGAAATATGAATACGAGTTTGTTGAAGTCTTGTCTGAGTATGCTCATGGAACTGCTATATCCGTTGTATACTTGTGTAAGATAAAGGGTTATGTTTGTCTCTTTTGTAGAGCAAAACAGGAAGGAGTTGATGTTTTTGAAATAGCGCCGAAGGAATTATACCGATTTTCTCATAGGGTCCCATCTTTCAGAATGAATGGTGATGAAAGAAAAGATATTCCGAGAGGATCTTTTGAACTTGATCCTGCTTGTCTTCCCATCAATCTTCGAGAGATTGATCCTCCTGCTACTGAGAATATTAAATTTGAAAAGGCGCATCCACCTGGTTCATGTTCTAAATTCACAGCAAATTCTGTGAAACCAATTCCAAAATCCCATATGGATGTATCTAAAAGCCAAGAAGAGCATAAAAACCAATCCAATCCCCGTGTGCAAATATCTTCGGACGAAGAAGACCAGAAGTTGGAGTCTGATTCTAATGGCAATGCATTTGACAATCCTACCGAAGATACTGGCGGTGCACTAGATCCTCCAGATGAAGCTTACGAAATTCCTGATCCTGAATTCTATAATTTTGACTCTGACAAATCCATAGAGAAATTTGAGACTGGTCAGGTCTGGGCTTTTTATAGTGATGAAGATGGTTTACCGAAGTACTATGGTAAAATAAATAGAATTGAACTTCTGCCAAAGCATAAAATGAACATTTTGTGGCTGGGTGATAGTTCAGTACCAGATGGTGTGATTCAGTGGACTGACAAAAAGATGCTTGTTGCTTGCGGTAGCTTCAAGCTTAAAAAGTCGAGCTCAAGTCAATATACCAACTCTGCCTCCTTTTCTCATCAGGTAAGAGTAAAAGAAAACGTGAAAGACGAATATATCATCCTTCCAAGTAAAGGTGAGATTTGGGCTTTATATAAGAATTGGAATGCTGGAATGAAATGTTCAGACTTGGAGAACTGTGATTATGACATGGCGGAGGTGGTTGATGAATGTTCTATGGGTATAACTGTTTTGTATCTGGATCGAGTGGATGGCTTCAAGTCTGTTTTCAAGGCTCAAGTGAAAGGACAATCCCCTGTAACAAGCAAGATACCCAGAAGTGAGCTGATGAGATTCTCCCATCAGATACCCGCATTTCGGCTGACAGAGGAAAAAGGTGGCAGCTTGAGAGGTTGCGTGGAGCTTGATCCAGCAGCATTGCCGTTTCATTGGTTCTTTTCAAATTAACATGCCGAGACGATTTCTCCTCTCTCCTTTTTCACATTCACATCTTAGTTGTGTAATTTTGAATACCTATGCCATGTGAATCACAAGCCAGAGGCACTTCCTTCTGGTCAAGGCAGATGGTTTTTCAGAACACCAGGGACAACCCTTTTTGTGTAGAAACTGTCCTAGCACTAGAGTTGTCCCCAACCAGACTTTTTAAATCTATGAATCCAACTAGACTTCCCTATTTTAGAATGTTTTTTGTGAGTTAGTTTATAGTTGGCTGTTGTTGATGCTGATGATTTAGTTCTTTGTATGACTGAGCTTATATATTTAGCTGGTCTCAAAGAGTTAACCGAAGCTGCATTTCTATTTTATATTTGGATATTGGCCTTTTCTTTTCTTCCTTCTTGGCACTAATTTGTTGGCATCTTCTATCTTTAATCTGTACCTATATCAAGATCTAGTAATTACTCTAAATTAACTTATTTAGCATTCTTTTAAGAAAAAAACAAAAATCTTATTTAGCATATATATATATATATATATATATATATATATATATATTTTCT
>PHNY01094323.1:4374-25611 GCA_003724115.2 Anethum foeniculum
CCTGATTGGACAGAGTATTGTATTTATTTTTTATTAAATATTTCACATTTCAAAGAAAATAACTTTTGAACTTCAGAACCACTTTTATAATAAACACTCCGATTGAATTATAGGAACTAAAAACGAGAGCCAGGCAGTTAACATGAAGAATAATTTTTTCGAAACAATTTTTTATGGTTATGGTCCAAATTAATGTAGGATCATTTATCTAACACGATTAAAGGGTGTCGGATCTATATTTTAAAAGTGTAAATTAAAATATTCTTTTTACTAATTACTAATAATTTTTTGTTTATAATGAACCAGTAAAAAAAAATTCTTTAGTCTAAGTTCTTAAAATACAGATTTAATATTTGTGGACGTTATGTTAAATAAGCATATGCCCTCCTACACAACAGAGGGATCACATTTTATAAGTAATTTATTGTACTAAAGGAACTTTTTGATTTTGTAGGACCATGACGTTTGTTGTGTAAAGTAGATCATTCCCATATAATATATAAAATTTTATATTATTATTTATTTATGGATGTACGTACTTCAAATGATAAACATATTGTATATTGTACATATACATACCCTGTAAATAGTCATTGCTGTTTCCTCCGTCTCATAACTTTGACTAGATTTTTCTCACGTAATTATTTTATTAGATTAATAATGAAAACCTTTCCTTTTTAATAAAAATATAAATATTAAACTAATTCAAAAAAGAAATTTGAAATATAGTAGCATATATAACTGTCATTTAAAAAGTTAAAGAGACCAGGCAACGTAAACATACTTAAACATGGGACGGAGGGAGTAGATACAGGTTAAAAACTTTGTTTAGAAGGAAAAATGCTCAAGAGAATAGAAGAATTAGAGAAGCAGCTGTGCAGTAGCATGTAACAGACTACAAAGGTATACAAGAGGCCATATGATGTACCTACTAGAACACTACCTTCATATTCCATTCTTCCTCTCGTTAATTGTTACAAGATGAATAAACAAATTCTACCTAGTAGATAAGTAGGGAAATCAAATATGCAATTTAAACATGATAAGAGGAGAAAATCCCCAGTAGACAAATAAAAAATATATATTCTGCCTCGCAATTGGCAAAATGAATCTAGATTCAACCGTAAAACTTGTACAGTATGGGAAATATACAAATGGGAATTTGCTAATTCCGACCCAGCAGGGGAAGGCAGTTGTTTTTAAACATTTCTAAAGGCTCGGCTCTCAGTATTGATTGTGCCAATACTAGACTTTATGAGAAGCATTTATATATTAATACAAAATGAAAATTGAAAATGAAGGAGGTGCCCAGTTATTATAATAAACTTCACCTAATACTAGTTTCTTCCCCTAAATCTCATTTTTATGGTCAAGTATTGTCACTGAGACAGGCTACAGATATGTCAGCTAATGCTAATTAGAATCCCATGCCACCCATTCCTCCCATGCCACCTCCTGGTGCTGACATTTCCTTGTCATCATTTGGAAGTTCTACTATGACAGCCTCGGTTGTAGTCAACAAAGACGAGACACTACATTGTCAGAGAACACATACGTAAATTCTCAAGTTAAAAAAGATACATCTCAATAATGTGACCTAGTTTACCTTTTAGCTATATATAAAATTTAAGGGAAATTCTCGATGGTACCACTGTAGAATTGGCTTTTGCCAATGGTACCATAACATTTTTTGCTTCTATTCATGGTACCTTCGTAGTCTTGTTTTTTATCCATGGTACCCTTATACTCTAGTTTCTTTCTCACATATACACTTATGTCAGGCAAAACTTTAAAAAAACGTTAAAAATGAGAAAAAAAGCATCAAACCCTTTTGAAAAATTTATTATTTTGTTTTCTTTTTGTTTTATTTTTTGTAAATACTAAGTAAAATCATTTGTAAAATATATAATAATAGAATAATGGATTATAAAAATAAAAATGATCCCGGCCCCAATAATATAAAGAATAAAATAACCTCTCTCCTAGTATTTTTTAAATATTTTTAGGATCAATGAATAATTATATATATATTTTTAAAGAAATATCAAAAATAAATGCAGTAATACTTGTAAAATAAATGCAATAAGTGCAACTTTCATATTAAGTGTTTTTAAATAATTTTACAGGTATTATTGCATTTATCTTTGATATTTCATTAAAAATTTAAATTTAGTTATTAATTCTAAAAATATTTTAAAATTACAACAGATAGCATATTTTATTTTTATATTATTGGGGGATTATTTTAATTTTTTCAAACCATTATCCAATTATTATATATTTTACAAATGATTTTACTTAGAATTTTACCAAAAAGAATACAAAGTTGCAATTTTAGAAAGGGTTTGATGCCTTTTTTTCTCATTTTTAACGTTTGTTTAACGTTTTCGCTAACAGAAGTGTATATGTGAAAAATAAACAAGATTATAATGATACTATTGATAAAAAACAAGAATACGTGGGTACCACCAATAGAAGTGAAAAATGTAATGGTACCATCGGCAAAAGCCAATTCCACAGTGGTACCATCGAGAATATCCCTAAATTTTTAAAAATAAAAGAAAAAGAAAAAACTAATTTACCTTGCAGCATCTACCAAAGCTGTCCTGATGACCTTCAATGGGTCTATGATTCCAGCCTTGACCATGTCCACATATGCACCTAGCGCAAAAAGGGCAAGAAAAAAAACAAAAAAGGAATGTCAACATTTCAATAGATTCAACGACAACATAAATAATGCAATTCTTACAAAACCGAAGGGTTGAAAGAAACCTTTAGCAGCATCATATCCAAGATCAGGATCATCCTGCTCCAGAAGCTTACCCACCACAACAGCTCCCTCAACTCCAGCATTGGAAACAATTGTATGCACAGGTGCCTAAACAAGACATTCTCACGTTATCATTTCATTTCGATGATTAATAGGCGTCGCAACCTAAACTTCCTAAAAGTTCAACTTCTCACAACTTTAGATACCAATGGAAATCATCAAAAAGACATTAAATATCTGAGTTTATTCAAACTACTTTTCAGGTATTATTTAACAATGTCCGGAAGAATTGAGTATCTAAATATCACACAGGTAAACTAGTAAACCAAAGATAAATCAATTTATACGGAGGTACTATGCATTAATAACTGTTTTGCAACCAAAAAAAAACATAAATTGCTGATGCACTTAGATGACAAACCTTGAGAGCACTTTGAATAATTTGAATGCCAATCTTCTGATCAAAATTGGCAGCATGCAGGTTCTCAAGTTCCTTTGAGGCATAAAGAAGAGCTACACCACCACCTGCAAACATAACCACCAACTTAATATATGCTCATTTCAATCATGAATGGTAAGAAACAAAATCTTTGAATTTACCTGGTACTATTCCTTCTTCCACTGCTGCCTTTGTAGCATTTAAGGCATCAGTTACTCTGTCCTTCTTTTCACCAACCTCGACTTCGCTAGCTCCTCCAATCTTTCAAAGCTCAAATTAAAATTACATTTTCAGCCCAATCATGATTTGATTTGTGTTACTTTATTGTTACAAGGAAACTTTTGCCAAGAGAATATTACCTTTAAGACAGCAACACCACCAGAAAGCTTCGCTAGCCTATCCTGATGCTTCTCCTTGTCATAGTCAGATGTGCTCAACTCAATTGATGATCTTACCTGTCAGCGGAAAGTTGAAACCATGCAACTCAGAAACAAATTGATTGGAGCCTAACAGAATTCAAATAAATAGTAAATGAGCCCAAACCTGCTCACATCGTTCTTCGATAGCTTTCTTGTCACCTGCCCCGTCAAGGATAACGGTATCATCCTTTGAAATGGTAACCTAAAAGTATCCACAATTCCACATATAAAAGCCCATAAATTAGCAAGCGTATTGCAGGAAATGCTCGTACATGAAACGAGAGATATTCATGATTCTAAAATGCATGAGTAAAATTGTCATTAATCGGACATAATTCATTCAGAGGAAAAGAGAACTGAGTAGGTTTCCACCTTTTTGCAGGACCCGAGCATTTCAATTCCAACTTTTTCAAGAGTCATACCAAGCTCATCGGTTATGACCTATGAGATGCACAAAAAAATTAAGAAAACAAATAAATGAGGAAGCAGCATTACAACATCAGATAAGTATATGCCATATAGATTACAAACAAGATGAGCTTACTGTGCCTCCAGTGAGGACCGCTAGGTCTTGCAAACTCGCTTTCCTGTTCTCTCCAAATCCAGGAGCTTTTATGGCACAAACCTACATATCCATACCCCAATCAACATCATGGAAAAAGCAAATTTATATAACAAACCTATAATGAAGATAACAATTCATCATTTTTTTCCAAAAAGGAATCCCAATAAACCTTAATTCCAGCACGAAGCTTATTCAATATGAGAGTTGCTAATGCTTCACTTTCGACATCTTCAGAAACTATCAACAAAGGTCTTTGTTTCTGAAAATACACAGTAAAACTGTTATATAATTTTGAAAACGAGGACATATATATATTAGCGTTAACCACAATCTACCTTCAAAGCCAACTCGAGCACTTTCACCACAGAATTCAAGTTGGATATTTTTTTCTCATGAATCAAAATCAATGGATCATCCAATTCCTGTCCAGGAATAGACCCCAAAAAACACAAAACAATTAATTAAGAGTTGAATAATTGCACGATTAAAAGAATTCCAACTATCAAAAAACTACAAACTTTACAAACCAAACACAGAAAATGAACACAACACATGTAGATTAAGAAAAAGACATGGCTTTGATTAAAATAAAATTGCTTACACATTTTTGGTTTTTTGGATTGGTTACAAAATAAGGGGAAATGTAGCCTCTGTCCAACTTCATTCCCTCAACCACTTCTAGTTCATTGTATAGAGTTTTCCCATCCTGAAACAACAACACATAGAGAATAAATTTATAAGAGAGTTGAAACTGAATCTCTGAAAGAGAAAGTCTCAATTGATTGCTATCTTGCATGGGCAACCGCATGGGCTAGTTCATAAAAGTAATCAAAAAACTTTAAGTAGAAACATAAGAAGGAAAGCTTATCATCCCATCTTAAAATTAATATGAATTAGACCAGAGTACACAGTTAGTACTCTCATTTTAACAACAGGTATCAAGCTACTACCGTACCTACCATTATTTGTTAGAATATATTTACAGTTATGTCAGACTGTATGTGAGGTAACATTGAAAAGGCATAATAAACGATGTTCACTGGCGGGTATCAGTGACCATTTTAAAGATTTAACAGCTCATAATGGCAGATCAGGATAGAACTTTTAAAATTCCACAATAATATCCACTGCTAGATTCAAAATGTGAACTAGCATTGGATTTACAAGGGAAATACATTAAGAGGCCACTTACAGCGATGGTAATAACTCCCTCTTTCCCGACTTTTTCCATGGCTTTCGCAATAAGTTCCCCAATTTCTCTATCTCCATTTGCAGATATTGTGCCAACCTTATAATATGTGACAAAACTAAAAATATTTCAGTCAATGTATACTTGTTGTCTTACTCTTGACTTGTGTGTTACTTGTTGTCTTACTATTGACTTGTGTGTTACTAGAACATGTCAAGAAACATATATCAAATACAATACTACTTAGAGCTAAGAAAACCAAACCTGGGCTATTTCCTCAGATGTGCTAATCATCCGTGCTCGGCTCTTCAAGTTTGTAACAACAGCGTCAACAGCCATATTGATTCCACGTCTGAGATCCATTGCGTTCATTCCGGCTGCCACGGATTTGCACCCTTCTGAGTATATTGCACGAGTGAGGATTGTTGCGCAGGTGGTACCTATAGACATGTAAAAAGGAGCATTGAACCATTAGATATACTTACTCATGACCTAGTAATGGCCAGTGTTTCACTCATAAAATTATCCCTCAAGGAGCAGTATCTGCTTTCAAAAAACCTAGTCAAGTTAGATGAAATCATACCATCCCCAGCAACATCATTTGTAGCATTTGCAACCTGCTTTACAAGGCTAGCACCAACATTCTTCACTCTATCCTTGAACTCGATACTCTTTGCAACAGTGACACCATCTTTGGTCACTTTAGGAGCCCCATAACTTTGTTCCAAGACAACATTGCGGCCCTATCAAAAATTTAGCGAGAAAAAAAAAATCAATATTAACAGAAACAAACTCCAAATCACAATATAATTTTGTAAGAACTTTCACCTCATCATATATACACAAACCTAAGAAAAACATAAAAATCACATAGCTATTTAAAATTAGGGGAATCTTTAGCAATGTGCGCACCTCCAGTAGTCGCAGTATATACTTACTCCATTCCATAAATGATCATCCTTTCATTACATTATACATCTATACTCACTTAAATAACGCATTCTCGGCTTTTAAGATCAGTTTCCCTTTTTACTACGTTAACCTAGGTGCATCGACTATAAAGGAAATTGCAACATTAACGAAAACAGAACAAAATCTTAGCCGAACAAACACAATCAATTCAATACAATAACTAAATACAAACATAGAAACCTTAATCTCTCCAATTTTTCCAATTCATTGTAACAAAATCAACTAGGTCTACATAAATTAAAGTTAAAATAAAAAAACACGAAAAATCAGCAAGAATCAGAAAACAACATACTTTAGGTCCCATGGTAACTTTAACAGCATCCGCGAGCTCTTCAACGCCTCGAAGCATCATTGCGCGTGCTTCAACACCAAATTTAATATCTTTGGCAGCATAACTACGACTCCAAGCTAATCTACTAGCAAACTATAATCACACATTCCCCAAAAAAATTATTAAAAATCAGAAAAAATTAGAAATCATAATTAAACAACTAACTTGCTGTAAAGGTGGAAACTTTAACAACAATTAAGTTAATTCACCTGTTGATTAGCGTTCCTAGCGATCCTACGACACAAAATTATCACAAAAAATTTAAAAAAAAAACAGAATTAGTAGGTTAATTTTGGTGAAAATTGTGAATATACATGTGCGTTTGTGAATATACTTACAAAGATTTGGAGGCGAGCTTGGTGGCGAAGCGATACATTGTCGAAGTGTGTGCGTGTGATAGAGAGAGAGAGAGAGAGAGAGAGAGAGAGAGAGTGTGTTATATTAGGGTTCAGGGTTTTGTTGAACGAGACTTGACTTGGACGAGGGACAAACGTATTGGGCCTAAACAAGGAGATGTTGGGCCGGGTGTTCTGTCCTTTTATTCTGTAATTGGACCTTCTTCTAAATAATTGGACCTTTTTTCTTATTTTTGATAAAAGTAATTGGACCTTCTTCTAAATAATTTTGGAATGAAATCTTTTTTAAAAAAAATTGTTTTTATGTAAAATTTCAAATACATTCGGCTCGTAGATTTAGCTTGAATGGCAAATGGCAAATATAGAAAGATTGGTAATTACAGATGACAAATCTGTTAACGGTATATACTGACAACACTTAAGTTCGGAATTACATGCCTAACCACTAAGTGCCATCTCTTAACCTCTAAGAGCAGGTTCAATTATGTTGCTAATCATACATGTAATACTGTATTTTGAAAATTAAAAATAAAAGTGAATTTTAATGTTCAAACAGAACTTATGTTCAAATTTATAGTTTTAAAATAGCACCAAAAATATTCAAGCAAAGCTATATTTCAAGAGATTGAGGAACCTAAGATTAATCTCCGGAAAAATTACCGAGAAATCAATCTCAGGGTCCTTTTTCTCATATTTCAACAATCTAAATGTTGAATATATAATTATATTTGTCATCTCCGTTTACCCAGTTGCTTGCACCCAATTGCATGCTTGTGACAACTATAACACATTTATATTTTGTTAATGGTACCATATCTAGCACCAAGTATTGCATTTTACTATTTTACATTTGTTTAACACTCCATTAGAGTGAAATTTTTTTCCTTTGGGTGCTATATTCATAGAATTAGCTGCGAATATAGCACCATTTTTAACACCACGACTGGACTTGCCCTAATATTCTTTTCACAAAACCAAGAGAATCTAGATTTGTTCAACATCTTTATATAATACAAATTTAACAGCCCCAAACATTAAACGATAACAATTTGAAATCACTGAATGAAACTACTAGGATCTAGAAAACCGCATATATTACACGCCAACCACGTCAAAAGTTCTACTTCAGAACTCACTAACAAACTTGAAACAACTCATATACACACAACTATGATTTTCCCCAACTGTGAAGTTAATCATTGGCACAAAAAAGATAGTAACATTGACAAGCACTCGCAACCCCGGCCCAAACTTAACTTGAAGGGACACAATGTATGTTCTACAAATTAACTAATGAAATAAACTGAAGCCCTCACGACTCTGCATTTTGCACAAGATTTACAATGAAAGAATGATAAAAATAAAAAATAAAAATAATTTCCTAAACCCACAATCTCTTCGGTAACACGGTAACAAGACAGCTACTCATTATTTGCCTCTATCGGGGTGCCTGTCCTGGCCTGTGATATCCTGTTGGCATAGATTGTCACCAATCGCAACTGTGTACTGTTAAGTCCCTCCAAGTATGGCAAAAATGTTTTACCAAGCATAATATAGATGTCCACTAAACAGAAAACAACCGTCTGGAGACCAAAAGTTTAAGTCAAAATGTAAATATATGAGTAAACATAGCTTCAACAAAGTGAAAACATTAGAATCATGTAGAAAATGTCCAACCTATAGATAGTCAAGAAAAAAAATATTTAACCAGTACAGTTTGCATGGAATTCTGGTTGCTTGTTTCTTCATTATTATTTTTCATTAATAGTAATATCTGTTTAAACTTAAAATTATCGATACCTATAGAGTGTACACCAGATCATGTAAACTGTCGACTCAAATTAAAATTCAAATAAATATAATACCTTTCGAACGTCAGCACTTTGGTTCCCAAAAGCTTCAAAGATAGAAGGTAAAAATGACGGTAATTGGACCATTAGTTCCTCCTGAGAGAGCCTGCCAACAAGCTGCAACAGGAATGGGAAAGCATAGAGCAATGTCATTGCCAATTTAAACATAAACATAATATAAACTCGAATAAATGCACACAGATGACTGTAAAAGTAAAACAAAATAATTAGCTAGACCAAAATTTAATTTCGGATCATGACGCAATAACTTAAAATCATCTTTGTATGTTCTTCTATTCATAAAAAGAAAATTTGAAAAGATGCTATAACTATTGCATATTTTTGCAATTATTTTGATTAATTTTGATAATGTGTGCAATCAATCACAGGATACCATTCTCATAACCTAAATCTGGGTGATATAAGAAGAAATCTCCATAAATTTATTTTCTAAAATAATTGAATAATGCATGGTGTAATGTGTGCCATAAATTATACTACTACGAAATGGACTTGAAGAATATTGCTAATGAGTTAATGCTATGTTGGATTGGGGGAGGGATGGACTCTGAATTACTAAAGTTACTCGTGTACTATAAGGACATCCACCTTTGTCAAACAGTTTATGCATGTGACAAGAGTTTTCTCGTCTTCTGTGACCAATAAAGGGACAACGACCTGCAATAGGCATACAAAAGGTTAATACATTTCGTTTATAGTAAGTCTAAATTACATAAAATTATGATAAACGTACGCTTAAACATCTGAATGGATCATACTGAGACAAAACCGAAGCCAGACAACTTTCTGCCTCGTTTGCAACCTGAGTATGAAACAAAAAGTCAGATATGGTGAAACGGAAACAGAAACAGAAACAAATAAGTAGAAGCTATATGAAAGATTTACTTTTGCATCAGGATCCTTTGTAACATGGAGCAGTTTTTCTATAACAATCTCGACAGAATCCTCCATTGTATCCTTCTGAAGAAAGAAAAGACTAGTCAAGAAATTTCATAGAAGGCAGTAAGGTGCCCGTTAAATGTAACATAAAAAAGGACATAAGACCTGATTTTTCAGCATCTCTACTACCAAAACTAGAGCGAGCTCCCTAATAGAAGGATCTGAATCGTCCAATATCTCGAGTACAACTGTCAAAATCTGATTAAAGTACTGAAAACATACAAAATTCCATGTAAGTATATCATTTTCCATGCCAAGCACAGTCTATAGTACTTGCTAGAAGTAGAGAAAAGTTTTCATATTTGGATCTTCTTCAATCTGAAAAATACAATTCAAGCACAGAAAAAAATATGCCAAGTACTAATGTAGAAAGTGATCATACCCTTGTCCAAATGGAATGATCATTTGCCACAGAAGTTTCAACAAGCTGTTGAAGTGCACCACGCTTGCTTGCATTAGAGCCTTCCTCATTCCCATGGCAAATCTACCAAATAAAATATTCACAGAAATCAGCCCATTACAGAAAATATATGAACTAATAAATACCATTAAAAGGAATCCAGAAATTTAGGTAAATAAAGACAGAAAGAGGGCAGGGAGAGAAATTGTATTTCGAAGAACGTACCAGATGAAGGATTTGTGGGATGCTCAGCTCTGTATCTGGAACAGAGTTGCTGTTTGCTGCAAGTTTCGAATGGCCGGTAGACCCATTATCAAAATTAATCCCTGTCGAGACCCGTAGATGCTCAGTGCTAGCCATCCCATTCATATTAAGTGGTGAGGATGAAACCTCTACATTCACGCCATTGATATAATCCTGCCTGGTGTTCCAGGATTCCAGATTATCACTGGGCATGCTGACCCCATAATTTACATCACTGGATCTTGGATTCTGCTCCATGTTAGAACCCCTCTCAAGATCATGATACAAGCGATCCTGAGTATCATTAGCTATTTGACCAATCATATTTGTATTATGTGCTGACTCTTGTCCAGAACTCCACTTCCTGCCACCATCACTATCAACCGAACCAGAGGAGTATCTTCCATACAAGTGACTCCTCCTTGAGGCTCCAATATATCCTTCATCAGAAGATGTTCCAACAACATCAGAGGGATCATAAGAGGATTTAGAGCGTTGACGATCTTTCTTATTCTGCAGAAAGTTCATCAAGTCAACTTCTATACGAGGCGTTTTCTGCTTAAGAGCTCGTCTCAAGGATGTCTGTTCTTCAATAGACAAACTAAGAATATAGTTAAGCACTGCTGCTGAATCAAAATAAGAGTAAACTGAAATAATGCACGTTATAGCTGCTTCCTTCAGTTTTATATTCTTATCATAAACCAATGGAGTCAACTTAGCTAGCCATAATTTAAGAATGCCGGTGTTGCCAGAGCCTTCACCATTTAGAGCATGCTTCTTGAAAGAACCAATAGCGAACTCAATAACAGCCAATTTTGCCTTTGGTGATCTCTGTTCATCTAGTGAACGAAGCAAAGCTGGTAATAGTGAATCCACACCATATGTTTTGTCTACAATATCCAGTGTCATCGAGCATGGTTGCCTTACTGATTCCTTTGGATCAATTAGCCGTGAGAAAACATGCGGTAAAATTCTCTCCATGTAACTTTCAAAAGGTTTCCGACAAGCTGGGATAATATCTGCAAGTGTGGAAAGAGCTGCCTGTGCAACTTTGTGATGTGGATCATCCAAGTGCTGAAAGAATAATTTCATCACCTTCTCAAAACTCAGTGTGACTTCCTGAACACTTTTGGTTCCTTGCTGCAACAAAGACCTCAGACAATTGAATGCAGCTACCCTTGCATTCCAGTCTGAGCTATTACTAAGCCCCTCGCTAAGAGCATCATTCAAAGAGGCTGGACCTCCAACATAGCTTGACATCTCACCCTGAGAGAACTGATTATCATCAAAGCTCCTTCTCCTGCCTGCTGACATTCGTACAACTACATTCTTTCTTACAAGTGGACGTTGAAAATTAGGAATGTAACTGTTTTGTGAATCCCTGATATTGGTATCTCTATATGATGTATCCAAGTACTGCCAGTCACTTTGCAAGTTCGAGGATCGCCTGGCCTCCCTAACATCTGTCTCTTCATAATGGCCCCTTTCTTGATGCCTTTCAGATGGTCTTTTCATTGAATAAGATGAGAATGTTGAGGGCTCAGATCCCATGCTACCACTATACGATAACTTACTTGGATCTTTAGATGCCTGAATCTGAGTGATGATGTCAGACAAAGCCAAGCCACCACTACGACTATTACTTTTTGAAATCCCAGATGTTGAATCTAAAGATAAAGAACTAGCGAGACTGGTCGAGGCAGGGACAGCAACAGGAAATGGTGGTTCACGAGATGATGGCGGGTCAACTCCTGCACTAGGAACAAAAAGAGAAAGAGAAATTTAGCTGTTCACAAAAACTGGACCCAGCTTCTGCTGAATTTATTGACAAAAATATGTTGTAGTAGCAAAGAAATGTAAAAAGGTCCAAAAAAAATACCTAGATCTAGACTGACCGATCGCCCCTTCTCAGATATATCCAGACCTCTTAGCATGCTTTCAATAGCTGTAACCTTCTGTTTGCTTGCATTCAGCACACTTTCCAGGCTACGTTCTGTACTCTTACCAACTGACACTTGAGAGGAAAATAGTCCAGAAGAGAATGACGGGCCTGAGGTTACACTTGCTTTTCTGTCCATTGCAACAATGGCTGAAGTTCCATATCCAGGCAGAGTTGAAGAAACTGAAGTTTGAGAGTTCGTTGAAATTTGTGAACTTCTATCACGAAGAGCAGGAGAAGCATGTCGCCTATGCATACCCCCATCCTCATCATTGATTAACTGTACAAACATGTGTACCGATGAACAAAAGATCTTTTCGTAGATGTAAGACTTCCTATATATATAGTTTGGAGAATAAGAGAGCTTCTGTGGTACAAAAACCTTTTACTAGAAATATAAAAGCACCTACACGTTGAATCACAGGATCAAAGCATGAGAATAAACGACGGGAGCGCTCAGGCCAAGTCTTTGCAAACATCCTGTAGCAAGCTCTAGCAGTTGATCGTACCTATAGCATGCAACTCAATTAATGTGTGTGAAACAACCTTGAAGGAATACCAGCAGATACATGGATTCTGCAATCATGATAATAGATGTACGAGCAACATCCACTAATTCGCAAAACTGTGTTGCACATTAATACATTAACCGATGGTGAGACGTCATCTGCTGCATACTTGTCCATTTCTCCCAACAATTTGTTTACAGATGTATAATAACTCATGTGGAAATAAAAAGAGCTAAATCAAATAACATAAATTTAATAAAGAGAGAGAACTGGTTGGTTTGGTACCACAGACAACAAATTCTCTCTGCAGAACTGCATCCCACACCTGTCGACTTAAATTTTCTGAAATTAGACTCCCCAAACAACTAAACAAATTATTTACTGTAGTCTCATATTCTTAGAATTTAAAAAATATCTTGTTTTCTGTGCATTGACCATATAAAGTTAGCATGCATGAACAAAAGCTATACATGTATCTCTACATTAAGCAATGTGGGCAAGTGTCAATTTATACCTCACTCATCGCATCACCAACACAACATTTAATCATATCTTCATAAAGATCAGCAGAACGTTGTATTTCAGGTGCATCAGCCCAGTATTCTAATATCAGAAGTGCATACTCACAACATCTGGGATAAAATAATTAAGACTAGATATTACTGCAAAAGAACAGTAAAATGACTTGACTAGGAGAAAACAAAATAATATATATGTAAACCTTGCACGAAGTACAGCATTACGGTCATTCTTTGCACAATCAGCAACACGAGGAAGTACACGAGAAACTTTGCAGTTACGCAACATCTGGAAAGTCAAATTCATAAGTGGTGCTAGAAATTTATGAAAAGAAATAAGCGCAGGAAATGGGGTTACCGTTTTAATGCAGTTATCCGCAGACTCTTGAATTACGAGCACAGTAATAACGACAAGTTTAAAAAGAACCTGGAAGACATTTAATTGTCATGAATTTTAAAGGTTTCAGCAAATTATGACCACTGATTCACAGAAAACAATTGAACTTACTGGAATAAACATCTCTGCGCATGCCTCAAAATCACCCAGGAGTTCTTTCGAAAGAAAACATAATAAGTGACAACCCTGGCATTGACGCAAAAGAAATGAAGAGTTTACTAAGACAAACAAATTACTTCAAGGGATTCAAAACAAAAACAAAACTGACATGCAGAAACTCAAGGAAATGTGCGATACCTGCTTTACTATGCTAGATCTTCGATCAGCTAATTGTGTACTTAAAGGACCAACTAGTTGCTTTAGGAGTCCACGAAAGCATGGATAATCAGTTGCACCTATTCAAATGAAACAGATAATTTTAATCATTCATCACAACTATCTTAATCAAAAATTGCAAAGACAAAAATTCCCACAAATAATGTTCTCTAACATTCAACCAACATATCAATAGTTATAACTATGGAAAACTAATTAACAAAACTCTTTATGCAAGTATCTGACATCAAAAGGAAGGGGTGGGGGTAGAAAATAGTTAGAGACATGTTCGAATTGCATTGTACTATTTCCCAACTTTAAAGGGAGTGGAACGCTTGAAAAGTTTTCTTTCAATGGGCCTGAAGAGCAAAAAGACAGAAACATGCATGTTTACCTCTCAAAATAATGATGAACATATACTATCCCTGTGCTAAATGTACTAGGCTAGTATAAAATGTGATGATTTCACTTCACATATAATTATACACAATTCAAGTTTGACTTTCAAGTTCAGGTATATGGTATAGGAACCTCCAATAACAAGAGCTTCAACTCTCTGCATGGCCCCAATACGGATAGACCAATCTTTTTCGGGAACTAGAGTCAAACCAATCTTCTCGAATTCCCTTATTAGCTCCTTCTCAGAGTAAACTTTAATCGGTTCAACAGGTTTTTCTGTCAAATCGCTATCTCCTGCATGATAACAACAGTAACAAACAAAAGTTAACATCACTCATAACCAGTTACTGCATCCTTCGTTAAAAAAAATGATAAATGAATGATAGTTCGCTAAGTTCAACCCTTGTTGCTTAGAATTACACTAGATGTAATAAAGTAGTAGAAAAGTTGCAATTTCAGATATATGCATTATAAAAAGGTTGACAACATTCTTGACATCGTAATTAAACGAGATCTACACACTTTATTATAGTAAGTCGAGGAGAATGTCAAATACGTAAGACATGTACGCTTCTAAAGTTACTAAGAACTATGAATACCTCCAAAAAGAGATGTTTCGCGAGTTAAGCTTTTTGCCTTTGGGCTACTTCTTTTCAGATTATGGCTTGACGACTTAATGTCTCCAATGGCATAATTACTAACGGGTACTTCAGAATTGGAAGTTTTTGGTTGAATTCTCTCCAGCCTGGCATTAATATCTCTTACCTAAAATAGGGTATCATATTTAAATATATCGCAAAAGAAAGTATTATTAAGATGTAACACATTGCCTTGGAACTACACAACTAAATAATCACCATTGATGTAGGAAGATGATGACGCAGGAGTTCATCGCGGAATTGAGGCCCAATATGAGTATACATCTCCTGCATCAGGATTACAGTCCTATTAAAAATCAAAGGTCCATGCACAATACACAGAACTTATGAAATTAAGATTACCATGTAAGCTCCCGTAAATTGCTACTGCAAAAGACAACTATAGTATCGGCATCTTATTGAAAAAAATACCAAACATATAATTAGTAATTATTTTTTTATGTCCAGCCTTAAGGTGATTCGAACTGTAAGCTATGTAATAATTATACCTCCATTTTAACATAAAATAAACAAAATACCAAGCAAAAAATAAATTTATTATGTCCAGACTCACATCGACTCAAATTGTAAATTATGTGACAATTTTAAATCCATAAATAAAATAAATTATTAAATCCATAAATAAAATAAATTATTAAATCAAGAGGACATGATATGGAGCTTGAAGTCATGTAAAGCATGACATATGGAACTTGAAGTTATGTAAAGCATGACAGATAAATGCAGGTAAACGATTTTTAATGTATGATTAATTATAACAAATACAAATTATTTCACTCAATACTTTATTATTTAAACTCTGAAGCTTTCATAACAGTGGACAACAGCTCATATTTAAATGTTTTATCCTGCTCGCACCTAGCTATAACCCAAAACAAGCACATTTCCTACTAGTGGTCACTTCAGCTTATGAAAAAATTGCATTAATAAATGTATATATCCTAATATCACTAACAAATTCTATCTAGATGAGGAATGCAAGTAAAATTTCAAAAAGAACTTTGATATTTATTATTAAATAGTTAAACTATATTTCAGGTGGAGAAGTTAATGTATTTATGTACTCGGATTATATGTAGGATCTAGTCATATAAACATTTATATAGTATATGTTCATTTAGATTGTTTCTAGTAGCCCAAATGTTCAATGGCCTTAGTCCGTTAGGTTTTTGCCAAGTTTTAGCCTATAAAAGTGATGTGATTCCCACGTGCTCATTAGCTTAGACTTTGAATAGTTATAGAAATTCAGTTTCTTCTCACACTTTTCTCCTTCCACTTTTCTTTCTGCGGTTGGGAAATCTTCGGGATAATGGTTCGGCTGAACCACCCAGGTGGCCCAGTCTATCGTTTTTTAAATTATCATGCCCTTATCTTTTAAAATTTGTTATATATTACATACAATAAGAGTTGGCGCAGGGACATGCCAACTCATTGGGAATGGGATTAAAGTAGTATATCTTTCTGCTAGAAAACATTGTACCAAGCTAAGACATGAGAATAACAAACCTCAATGCATACTATTGCTGCTTCCCGAACCCCAGGGTGCGAGTCATTTAGCATTTGCAAAATCTGAAAATGCAAAGAAGTAAAGCTTCATTCATTAAAATGCACTCAATGGCTATAATTAAAAGTTCTCCATCTTCATACGGAGTCGTATAACATACAGAAGGAAGAATAGCTCGTTGAAGAGGAAGTTCAGTAGAAGCAAAAAGACCAATCGCAGATGTAACAGTCCGCGCAAACTCTTCTCTAATTCTCCAGCTTTTGTGCACCCAAGCATACGATCCAGCCCTTTCAACTATAAGTGTTGGTGAAGAGACCTGTACAACAAAAATTTAACAACCATCACCATTCATAACAAAATACTCTGTATACAATTGACTTGAGCAATAAACACTGTCTGATCACAGGGCAATTAAACGGAACTTAACCTTTAGAAAAGTGGTTACTGCCTAATGAATGGTTAACAAACATAATACCAGAACTGATCCATATATAGCACCAAAGAGTAAGTCATTTATTTCTAGCACCAGTCAGAGAAAAAAAGAAGCACAAATGATAATGGCATCCACTCACATAGACATAGCCATGTAGGTACTATAAAATACTCATCTATATATATTCAATTAAGTCAACTAGAACTCACATGTCAATCGCTAAATAGGCATTTTGGTGCAAGATATATGTCACTGGAACTAAGTATTTGCTATATATTGTGGCTCAGAAAATTGTTCGTTGTGCTTTATTAACTGTTGTGGATTATGAGGTGCAGACTGCAGAGTAAATTAATATATTGAAGCAGTAAAAATGTGGAATAATAGAAGACTGTGCTGGTTGGTATGATCAAACTATGTACTTGGCTATTTTAAGTCCAGGCTTTTCAAAATTACTACAATCTCAAGTTTAGTTGGCACCAACTTGGCTTTCTAAACAAGTGTTGTGATTCTTGCAAACTTCAAAGAGATTTGAGCTGCTTAAAAGTACAAGTGTCTGGCAAAATGTCATCGCTTGCAAGTATCATATGTCTAAGTTTCCTTGCCATAGTGAATCTTTCTTTATCTTCCGATTTATATCTTACCAGTGAACTGTACTACACAATGAGTAACCAGTCAAAAGAAAGAGGAGAAAAAAAGTGGTATTTTACCACGTCTAAAACTAAAGTTGTGCATATTCTTGAGGCTAATATATACACAACCCCCTGCTCCACACTGGCGCAAACAAGATCACATCAGAATCAATTAAGATGTCAGAAGCTTGGGCTATAATTTTCAAGAATTAGATAACTGAATACATTAACAACTTAAACCACTCATTCTTATGTTCATAAACTAAGGAAAACCCCAAACATTATTGTTGCAAGCTCAAAACGCACTATTTAACACTTCATCACAAACACATAGCACAATTCCATTCCACATCAAGCATTATTGTTGCAAGCTCAAAACACACTATTTAACACTTCATTCACAAACACATAGCACAATTCCATTCCACATCACAACTAACTTTAAAAAAATTGCATTCCGAATTCTACACATACATAAAACCTCAATAAATCAATACTTAATATTCTATATAATTTAATAATCTCAATAAATCAACCAACATAATACCATAAAGTATTAAAATTATCAGTTTGCAAGACTAATTAATACTACACATTCGATAATTCAATAATCTCGATACCTACCAACACTATACGATAAATTAACAAAATTCTCTATTCTCAAGACTAATTAATACTACACATACGATAATTCAATAATCTCGTTAAATTAACCAACATTATACTTCAAAATAATTTAATCCTCCATTCTCCAGAATAATATTCGATAATTCAATAATCTCTAAACCTCCCAACACTATAAGATAAATTAACAAAATTCTCTATTCTCGAGACTAATTAATACTACACATACAATAATTCAAATAATCTCGTTAAATTAACCAACATTATCCTTAAAATTAATTTAATCCTCCATTCTCGAGACTAATATCCGATAATTCATTAATCTCGATAAATCAACCAACACAATCCGATAAATCAACACAATTCTCCATTCTCGAAACAACTAAATTTCCGACACAACACTACCTCCATCAAAGTAAGCAACAGCCGTCTCGCGGAGTCTCTCACCGGCTGTTTCCCATCCCCTAACCGATCAACAACCGCCGGAACAATCGCATTAAAATGCAACTTAAACAATTCCCCAGACAACACAGCAGCAGACGACAGCGACAAAAGCGCGCCTTGCGAGACTCTAAAATTATTATCCTTCAACAGATCTAGACACGTGTCAACTAACGAAGTTACTTCAGATGATGATAAGCTCTTTCTAGAAGCTTCTAGAACCTGGTGAAGACGCTCCACTCCCGCCATTCTCTCCTTCGTGTCCTTCGATCGCGCCATTTCTAAAGCATCCTCCATGATAAGTAATTAGATTGTGATTAGTGAGTAATTAGTGAGTGATTAGGGTTTGGATCTGATGAATTGGAGAAGAAGATGTAATGATGAGGAATGAGTGTGTGTATATGTTTAGGAATTTTGGGTACTTTTTGTATGATTTTGATTTTGTTTTACTGACATTGACTGCTGTCTTTTACTCTTGTTGACATTTTTAACAATTTTCAATATAAGTTTGTTTACTTTTTAAGTTTTGAAATTAAAAAAATTTCAAATATAAGTTTTTATTTGTTTTATTGGTGGAGACTTGTAATAATTAATCGGGTATTTACGCATAAATTACTCGTGAGTTTGTTTACTTTTTAAGTTTTGAAATTAAAAAAATTTTAAATATGAGTTTTTATTTATTTCATTGGTGAAGACTTGTAATAATTAATCGGGTATTTACGCATAAATTACTAGTAAAGTTCAAAAGTTTAGCAATTTCCCATCTTAGAAAATCTTGTTTTTCATAAAAATAATTTTATTGGATTAAAAGGAGAAAATGTAAAATATAAATTTTCATTTGTTTTGTGGAAGGAAAAATATAATGAATAATTGGATATTTACACATATATTTTTCGTAAGTTTAAAAGTTTAACTGTGTCCTACTTTTAAAAAAGTTTTTGATGTGAATAATTTAACTAATTATTTAATTTGTGTAATGCATGGTCATACTCTAATACGAGTAAGTTGTATAAATAAGTTGTCAATTTGTTAAGAATAATTAGTGTAAAAGCTCGTGCGAGTACATATATCAAAATTATTTTATATCTGTACCTAAATATGTATATATATATATATGAAAAATAAATTGTAATTAGAAATACAGTAAAATATATTATTTTAACTTTATCCTATATTTATATAATAATTTCGTATTTTGATCGGATCCGTACATATATCGGATTATACTAAATCTATATCAGTTCCCCATCGGACCGGGTCCTTATCGGGTCAGACATTTTTTTGAAAAAATCAATATCCATTTGTTTACTTATAGATCTGATCCAGTATCCGATCCATTGATATGTCTAATCACAAACTATCCAGTTATAGTTTGGATAATAAAAATAAGATATTGGCATATATTCGGTTTAAATCCAAATTATAATACCGAGAAATGTTTTATATCTAAATAAAATGATACTGAACACAAATTCGGACATAAATAATTGTAATGATCCCAAACTTGAGTAATGGGTGTTTGATTCTACCCCATTTTACACCTAAATCAATAATCGAATAATTAAAAATATAATAAAAGATATAATACTATATAAATAATAAATAATAACAATTAATAATATAATAATATAATAAATTTGAGTGTAATAAAAAATTATATTATTGAATTTAGTGAGATGCGTAAAATTATAGAAACTAAAATGAAGGAGTTACATAAATAATGTAAATCAACATTTTATTTACTAAAAAGTTAAAATAATAAAAGAAAATATGATAAGAAGATAGGACATGACTTATCTAATAAGATTTTGAAGTTAAACTCAAAGATTAGTGTAGCACAATGATTATGACATGAAATTTTAAATAGGAGGTTGAGAGTTCGAATCTAAGTGTTTACACAAATTTGTCTCTTTTTGCACAAATTATATTAAAGTGGCACTTTTGTAATTGTATAATGTATGAGGGTAAAATCGTAATTTCACGACTATTTTATTTGCTCAATTTGCCTTTGTGTGTTTGTGTTACAAACAATTGATGAGTTATATGGCTACGTAACGTTAGTAAAAGTTTGCGATGCACGGGTTTTTTTTAATATTATATGATTTTTTTAATTTAACTTGAATTAAAAAATTTAATATCATATCTTTAATTTTATTTGAATTCACATCGTATTTTAATTGAAACAGATAATTTGTTGGTTATTGATAATTATATTATTATTTTTCTATTAAAATAAAATTGTCCATGTTATGTTGGGAAAATAAAGGGGTTGTTAGAAAAAATATAAAAGATAATGTATTTTAGTTGAAAAATGGTAATTGGTTAATTATTAGTAATTATATTATTATTATTATTATTATTATTATTATTATTATT